>JANKYH010001629.1:0-13041 GCA_027475595.1 Populus davidiana x Populus alba var. pyramidalis | reverse complement strand
AAAGGTTGGTCCAAATTAAAAGACTCGATAAACCTATACTCCACGCAAAAAAAAAACATCCCTTGTTTTAGAAAGGAAAAAAAAAAAGATAATAATAATGACATTAGTTTTTCCCCATGAAATTCTCATTTGATAAATGATAGGATTTATTTGAATGAATGGCCACAACCTATTTTTGTTATCCATACGGATTCAATGCCATTTTAAAACCTAATAAAAAATATTTTGTTATTGTAAACCCTAGCCAGAATTTTTTTAAGTTAATGAGTTGTAAAAAAAAAATTAAATTAAATTTAATGGGAAATGAAATGGCAAAGCTAAATTTTAGGGAGTTAAAATTAATTGAGAGATGAAATTGAATGGAATTAAAAGATTTAGTGACATTAGATTATGAAAGAAAATGCATGGGGTTGAAGTGGAATTAATAAAAATAAATTACATGGACCATTATGTAATAAGCAAGAAGTTATATATATAAATAAGTGAATAATGTCTCCGAAGACTATTCCTAGCCGATCATAGAGTGAAAGAAAGAGGAGAGAAAAATTATGAAGAAAAACTTGCAAACTTGCCATAAACACAAAGAAGAAGGCTAGATTATAAGATTTAGGAGTGTTTGGAAAAGGATTAAACAAAAAAAAATTATAAGGATTTTTTATTAGGAATGGATGGTTTTTGAAGAAAAAAAAAAAAGGAAGAAGAAAGGTTTTCCAAGCTTTTATTCCATCTTTGTCTTTGTGATAGAGGTACGAAACTCTTTTAAGGTGATTATGTAGAATAAGTTTACATGATGTGCAGGATTGCAAAAGTTAGTGTATATACATATCTGGTTTTTGCACGTTAGGGTATTTGATTATTGTAGTTATAGATGGATGATATTATTGATATTAATAATAGGTAAAGTTCCAATAAGTGAATTAAGTGAGAATTTAATCCTTACCTGTTAGGATTTTAATTAGATGTATGGAAATAATGTGTTGATTAATTGATGGAAGTTGCCAAGGTGTTAGTGTTTAATATGTTAATATGAATGTTTAATGATTTGATATTGTGGAAATGTTGTGGATATTAAACAAAACAAAAAAAACAATTCACTCTTTTACTTAGAAGGGGTCTTAGCCAAATAAAAAAAGAAAGAAAAAGAAAGCATTAATTAATTTTGATGTTTTGCTACATGAATGTATTTGGATAGAAATGAGTATTAAAGTGTAAATCATAGAAGATTTAAGAAAAATCTAGTATTGTCTTCTAACCATGTTTCGGCCAAATCAAACAAAAAAAGAAAGGCATTAATTGCTTTTTATGTTATGTTACATGAATGGACTTGGATTGGAAATAATAATTAAAGGGTAAATCATGGAAGATTAGAAGAAAAAAAATATGTTTAAGGAAAACGCTTTATTAGTTTTATCATAAAGGATTAAGATGTGAATTCTATTATAAATATTCTCTTGAAATTTATATTGAAAAGTGTGATGGTTAGAAGTAATGTGACCTTTTTTTTTTTTTTCATATAATAGAGGTTGGGGATATTACTTAGCAATAAAGAGCTACTAGTCAGGCACCACAATAGGTAGGTGTTTGGCACATTGGCTTTGTAAATTATTTTATTACTCAAATTATTTATTGTAGTTTTCTTTAAATGTATTTGGATTATTTGGTTTATTGATAAGAAATTGTTAAAGAATTAGATCCCTGATTAATGGGAGTAATGTCATGTTTAATGGACTAATGAAGAAAATGGATCCTTGTATAACGAGAATTGTCCTATCAAATGGGCTAATAAGGAAGACAGATACTTGAACAATGGGACCATTAACCTTTCAAACGGGTTAATGGAGGAAACTAGATCCTAATTAATGGGATTATGCCCTTTCGAATGCGCTAGCAGAGAAATTTGATCCCTGATTATGGGACTAGTACCTTGATGATGGGCTAATGGAGAAATTGGATCATTGGTTAATAAAATTGGTGTTTTGATTAATGGGTAATAGAGAAATCAAATAACTTAGTAATGAATTTGATACTTATTTTAAACCGGAAAAGAACATGGATAGGTCCATTTACTTTCATAGTTATAATTGAATTGTTGATTAACAAATCATTGAGTTAAATGATTGAATTTATTCGACTGTCAATTATATTTTCAAGTACATTACAACATTATATTGAGTAATAGATTTTTCTCTTTGTATCTTTTGCATAATCAAAATTATGTAATGAATAATCTAATATTTTGCTTTATGATGTAATTTTGCAAATAAAACTCAGTGTCTATTTTACTTTTTGTTAGTTATGTAATTAGAGTAATTAGAAGCTTTATCTTAATTATGTTATGTCCTAATTTAGAACCTAGTGCATTCTAAAATGTATTGGAATTATTTTGTTCTTAGTTAAAACATGAAACCACTTCGTTCATCATGTTCCATGTAATGGATATATGATTAAAATAAATAAATAATAAAAGCTTTGACTTTGGTGGTAAGTTCTAACATGAATATGAAGGTCCTAAATGATGGAACAATTGTTGTGTGTTGTAATCATTGGTGATTGGATCAAATGGAGTTTATTAAAGTGAAAAAGGTCATTAAAAATACTGGATTGTAGTAAATATAGAGAAACCCTGTCAAAATTTCAGTAGTTTTATGATAAATGAAATGACATGATCCTTTAGACGAATAAAAATAAATACACCACCTTTTTACAATTAACAAAGTTGAAATAAATGGAATTTATATTTAAATATTAAGGATGTTACAATTATTCACTTTTAATATTGGGTATATATATATGGACTCATAACGAGTCAACACTTGGATATTAGGGGAGTAACCCCTCGCCAAAATTCCTTAAAGAAAAATAATATGGTTAATGGTAAAACTAAATTTCATAAAATATTCACCACTTAGGAGTATTTTAATGCAATATTCCATAACACCAGGGTTAGGAATATATGAGGTAACATGGGACATGTGAACCTTTGAGACACCTTTTATAGGATTTGGGTCAGATTCTATGAGCAATATAAGCTCGCCAGTATATTCATGGAAATAACTTGAGATGTGATATGGAATGAACACTTTAGAGTTGTCAACTCACCAAACAACTAAGAGTGGCAAAAACCAACCAGGCTTTTACAATGGATTAGTGTTGAACTTTAACCAAGGTTTAACTCATCGAAGCAAACACATCTTCACACCCAATAGATAAACCACTAGTAGTTTAACACAATAAGACCTAAAGTAACTCGAGACAAGATAAGCAATACAACCCTATCCTATTTAGAATATTTTAAGGTGATAATATCTTTCTTTCAGCATAACTATACCTTACCACATGCCTCTGAAGACAAGTTGGGGTTTTAAATAACCATAATATTACATGGCGACTATTTTTTTGTAAGATTAAACCTTTTCCCCTTTTCATGCATAAAAAAAAAAATTCCTTTCCTCTGGATTTGAGGAAAGAGGGTGGGCCACTGTGATGTGCGACAACAAATTGAATGATGACATTAAAAAATAATCAATTAGAAAAAAGATCCAAAAAATAACTTAAGTCAACTAGGGTTAACCTACCAAATTCACAACCCAAGTCATAAGATCGAGAAAACCTCATATAAAGCAAATCAAAATAAATTAAAAAATTGTCTAGTTCTTAATAAACTGAGTGTTGAATGATGAAATTGAAAAAAAATCAATTAAAAACATTTAAAAATAACTAAGATTAAACCGTCAAACTTGTGAAATGGGCCATGAAACCATGATAATCTCATATAAAGAAGATCAAAATAATTATGAAGTTCAATTCCTAATCAAATCAATGTTAAAGGATGATATTGAAAAAAAAATCAATAAAAAGAGACACAAAAGAAAACATGATCATCCAGGTTAACTCATTAAACTAACATTTGAGTTTGACTAGAAAAAACTAAAGTAATTTTACTTAAAAGCACAATAATGTTAAGGATGAGATTCTTTTCTTATCTCTAAGAAGTGGAAAGTGATTCTAGGTTTGTTGGTATCACACCCCAAAATCAAGTATAGACATGCACATGTCATCTAATATTCAACCCTGGATAATACGAAGGTTAACCTTATAAAGTTCACCAAAAACCAAAAATGTTAAACTAAAAGGTATTAAGTATCTGCATTCCATAAATAATCACCTGACAACATCAAGTCTTAAACGAAATAAAATCATATTAAAAAGAAAGTGATTAAAATTTTATTACAAGTCCTCAAAAGTATTAATAATGAATGTCTAATAACAAGTTTAAATATATGATGCATTAAATAGAAATCTTAAGCTTAGCTAACAACTTAAATCGGTAACATAAACTTCACAACTCAAAACTTTCTAACTTTTCTACTTGTCGGGAAGGAAAATAAAGGAGGGTAAGCCAACCATAGTTTATATCTTGCATTTCCAATGATAAAACAACTTATATAATATTAATAAAAAATAAATAATGCTAATGTCTCTTAGTTTATAAGACATGCTATAAAATAAGTCATCAATACATGTTTTTACTTGACATTTAATTTCATAAACGTGACTTTACTTTCAAATCAAATTCATATAATCACATTATACCTACGACTAGGCCACTAGTCTACTATTTCCAACCAATTATTGTAACTTATTTGAAGGGTCATAATCAATTATTATAACTCATTAGTGGTTATTGGAATAGTTCTAATGTCAACAACCTCACTCACTTACCAGGGGTCATTATTTCATTCATAGCCATCCAAGAGTCATTACGCAACCATTTGCAAATCCATTAAAAACACTTCTTTCATAGATCAATTTATAAAATATTCTTACAAAAATTCTATTATGCATTCACAAACATTACATATAAGCAAATCAATTTGAACATATCAAGTGTTTGATCTTCTTTTAAAAAATATAATACATATAGTGAAGGAAAAATGTATAATTGAGAAAAATATGTATTCCATTTAAAAAAATAATAGAGAGTGTGAAGATTTATTTACTTTCCTTACTTAAATAATCAAAGTCGAAAATCTCAACTTAAACAACCTATTCATAATCATATAACCTCTTAAAGTTCATTTAACACTTTAACTACATAATTTATCAACCACACACTATCAACTAAACTTACTATACTCTTTTTATAGAATTTAGAATTTCAGTATTGATTATCTTTCCATCCATATATGATTCACCTAGCAATTCTTTTTATATAACTTATAATGATTCCTAAAATCATTGATGGGTATTGCTGCCAAATAACTCACGTATCCTTTACTATTTCACTATAACTTTCTTCACAAAAATTGGATTAATACCGTTTTTAGTGTTAGAAACTAAAGATAATAACTTTTTCTAAGTATAAAATCTAGGTAAAAAACTATATCTATTTGAAATGGTTTCTAGGTTGAACAAAACCTTTGTAAAAACCTAAACTAACAATTTCTCACTTTTATACCTCATACTTTCAAACTATTAAACAATCATAACCACTCTTAATGCATCTTAAAATATCATATAACCTATCATATTAATTATATATAGTCATTCATACAAATACCATTTAAATCTTTAACGTTATGCACCTTTCATATAAAGAAAACCTAATCAATCAAAACTTTTTTTAATAAAAACAATTCATATTTCTTACCTTGAAATTAAGAAAATAGAATGAACCTTAATCCTTCAAGGTCAATAGTCTTCACTTCTCTTCGTTACACTTTTTGAAGAACAAGAGACTCTTAAGACTTGTTTTCTCTAAACTATCATGAATTTTATAAAACTAGGGTGAATGAACTCTAAGGTTCCATTTTTTTTTTTACATGGATATTAAACAACATAAGCCTTTTTTTTCTTCTATTTAGTACAAAATAACATTATATTTAAACTTGGTCCTTATAATACTCCAGCCCAAAATATTTAGGTTGAGGTATGTAGTTGGGTTGTTTTAAATTATGCGTTCAAGTGAGAAAATAAATACCCATATACTTAGTTATATATAAAAGCTTAAAGTTGTCATATTTTATGATTAATGCTTATTTGTAAGTACCTTATTCTCTACACTTGATAGTTGGAGAGAAGAGAGAAAATATGAATTTAGGATACTTTGAGGTCAAAGGTAAGAGAAAAATTTTACATGACACCATGCAATTTTATAATTTCTTATAGTGAATTTCCTTTATATTTTGCCTATGGAATAGACCTAACTTGTCGAACCATGTGAATTTCCTATATGTTTTATGTGGTGATTTTTTTTTTTTTATATATATTCTCTACTTATCAATTAGTTTGAGATTTTAAATTTGTTTTATAACAAGGTCTATTTGATATTGTTTGTATTGTGGTATTGTTTACTGTGATGTATTGTGACATAACTATTTTATTGTGCTGTAGGGTAAATACAATGTCAAGTTATTTATCAATGTCAAGTTATTTATCATTGTAAAATATTTAAAATAGCTAAAAAGTGGCGGGATAAATTTTATTGTTGTTTCAAGTAAAAAATAACAATAATATATCATACTAAAAATATTTCATTTATATTAAATCGATTATGAACTTTTTAATTTATATGTGTTTTTTACATAAGAGTAATTCTTAACATAAAAAAAGTTAAGTGGGCGACTACACAAATTACTACATTGTCAATAAAAATCATATATAAAAAATAAAAATATAATTATTTATAACCATAGTTTTTAGATCTGGCCCGGTCCAAGGGCCGGGTTCCGTGTTTTTAACGGATCATCGGGGTCAATTTTTTTTTAAAAAAATCAAACGATGTTGTTTTTAGTAAAAAAAAAAAAAGTCAACAGATTACAACTGAGTTTTTGACCAGGTCTTTCCAGGTCAACCCGCTGGTTCAACCTGGTCACACCAGGTTTTTCCTTTTATTTTTTTTAACCTGACTTGGTTCAAGTCTTGGATCGATTAGATCTTGGATCGACCGTCGAGTCAGATTGGATTTCAAAACTATGCTTTTAACACTTGCCTATTTGGTTTGTGTAATTAAAGAAGATTAACGGAAAAAAGTTGTATTTTTAATTTAAAAATGGACCAGGAAATAGTTGTACTTTATTTATAAAAGAACATCAAATCAAATATTAATCGAACATTATTAATTTAAACCAAAAATAAATAGACGCACAACAATAGCGAGAACGCACGCGAGGCATATTAAAACTTAAAAGTGCATTCTTGGAACATTAATAAAAGAAGAATAAAGAGTCAACCATATCAAGGGATTAAACTCTCATGATTTCCAAAACTAGAACAACAAAATTATAAAATAAAAAAGAAAGGGACTAAATTACAACTCACTGAAAACTTTACCATTACCATACAGTGAGTGAAATCGCATCATTACTCAATTAGGCAGGATTTTCTTCCACAGTGTCTCACAAAATTAGAAGAGGAAATATTTGACCTTTTACTTTTAGAAAAAAAAAAAAAAAAGGAATCTGAGAAAGAAATAGTAATTTTTGGATTTAGAGGAGAAAATAGAAGTAATTTCATTTTTGTTTTGTTTTGTTTCAATTTAATTTAATTTAAGAAGAAGATTGTTACTATATGTTATAGCAATGAATTGAAGAGGCAGGTGGTGGTGGTGGTGGAGAGATGAGTGTGAGCCATGCATCAATACATCGGTGGAAGATCCGACTACGACGGACGGCGGAAACAATAACGCGCCGAGAGTGAGGATGAAAGACATACAGGGGATGCCAGGCACCAAAGGCGGCCTTGCTTTGCGTCTCTCTCAGTTTATATTTGCTGCTACGGCTCTTTCTGTCATGGCCTCCACCAGCGATTTCCTTCTGTTACTGCCTTTACGTAATAATTCTTGCTTCCTTTTTTTGTTATTATTTTGTTATTTGTTGTGTTTGGCTCAATTGCTTGATTTTTTTCATCTTTCCTAAGAGAATTATATGAAATATTTAGCTTATTAATATCAGTTTGGTATTTTAAAACCCTAAATTTTTGTTTGATTGCTGCTGCTGCTGCTATGTTAAAAGCAGGGAAGATGAAATGTTTCAAACGCCGTAGCAAAATTACAAGTTAGGCTCGAAAAAGAGAACACTTCCGTTTCCAATAATTTTATCTAGGGCTTGATTTGATCAGGCTGTGGCTGTTCATTTGGAAAAGAACACTCCTTTCCGATACTGTCTTTAGCATTTTGATTGATTTGTGTGGATCATTGGTATGGAGAAGAGAATTAGGGAAAGCACTTGAGTGACGCTGGACTTGCATTGGTATGTCATGAAGAGCATGCCTCTCTAAAGAGCTTATAATTAAATTTCACCATATAGTATATCTTCAAACACTTTAGTTACACCGGACTTGCATTGGTATGTCATGAAGAGCACGCCTCTCTAAAGAGCTTATAATTAAATTTCACCATATAGTATCTTCAAACACTCTTTGTTTGTTTCCTTGTTACTTAATATTTAAGGCATCCTCGTTTTGTATTAGCTTGCTGTATCTGTATTTCAATGTGGTTAACAGCTTGGAAATATAGTAAGTATGTTTGGCATGTTCTGGTTACTAATAAGATTTCACTGTTGATGAGTGAGTTGTTTGTCCCAACAACTGAATTAGTGTGTTGGATGTCTTCTTTACGCAATCATGCTACGGAATCTTGCATATCCTACTATTAACAGGATGGGATGTCTATTTTTGGTTTGCAAGTCGGTTTTTATGTGAATGTGATATTTATTGTTTGATGACATATTCTTTTCTTTTATAATGCGCAATATCAGCTACCTAGTTGTGGCCGCTAGCTTGCAGTGCCTGTGGAGCCTTTGCTTGGCTATTGTTGATATTATGCCCTTTTGGTGATGCGCTCATTGCAGAATTACAGGATTGTCATAGCTTTTGCTGTGGTGATGGGGTAAGATGACAATGTCTTAATGTAAAACTGAATCTTAACAGTGGACATCTGGGCCATCCTTGTTCTCTCGTGTTATATATTTGCAGCCCTTATTTTTACACTCCAAAAGATAGATGCATTTGCTTGTGGTTGTAGCCAGTCTTCCTCTTTCATAAGATGTCAAGTGATTTGGACTGCTTGGTTTCCCCCCCTATTTATCCACTCATTTTCCTGTGCTCTATGGTTACTCCACTACCATCCTTTTTACCCCTTCTTCTTTTCGTTTTGATTTTCAGTGTACGAGCTAAAGTTACAATTACCATCACTTGCCTTTTATTTCAACTCTTTAACATTTTCATTATCACTAGTCTAATGTTTTAGCATTAAGGAGTGGAGTCTACATTGAGTCATAATTAGAGGACAAATTCAGCTAACTACATTTTACTAGAATGCGGACTGGAATCATATTTAAATCTACTTAGGGAGTGTCTAGGAATGCTTTTGCTTTCAGGTGCTTTTGGCTTGAAAAAGCATCAATTGATGCTTTTTTTTATGTTTTATGATGGTTTTGATGTATTGATGTCAAAAATATAAAAAATATGAAAAAACATTATTTTGATGTATTTTCAAGCGAAAAGTTATTTTGAAAAGTGTTCTGCACCACAATCCAAAATACACATTTATACTGAATATTTATGACTTATCTCTTTGTGAACGGCAAGAAGATAGTGTTCACTATAATATTTCACAAGCTCAAGTGCTAAACTATGCTCATCATGGTTTCTGCATAAGCTTTTGGGTGCATGTTCTAGGATTTTGAATATTCTCCCTCCATGTCAAAGAGATTGTCTGCCTTTCTATTTTTTATCTGTCCCAAAATGTTCGTCTGGTCAATGCTTTAAGTAGTCTACTTTCCTAAATACCTCTATATAAACTCCATTTTGCAAAAGATTGTCAAATACTTTTGTGGAGCTAGCAAGATATCATTAAATTTGTTACTAAGATCTGCTTAAATTGATAAAGAAAATCAATTCTGTCAGTTGGAAAAATAAGAAACTAATGGTTAGTACACGAGAGAGTACTGTGATTCAAAAACAAAATATCTTTCATTTTTCCATCTCCTATTCTTCACTAACATGCACCCAATTAGCAACAAAAATAAGAGATCAAAATAGACATATATATGAAGATTAAACAAAATCAATGTTCTTTCGCCACCTTTTCCTTGTACATACAAATATCTTAACACAAGAAGATTTTTTGCAACCTGAAAAATATTAATTCTTAAAGGAAATTCATGGAAGCTTGCAAAATGTATAGAGAGCATAAACACTACATTTTATGACCCTTGATATTTAGTTTTGTGGAGTTAGGTCTTATAAGTTTGATCAGGCATTTTCATAAGGTTCCCTTTTGTGAAATTTTTTCTGGTGCTCATTCCAAAAATGAAATTGAACTGCAGAATGGAAAGGTTGCAATAATACTCCTCAGTTACATGGATGTTTACTCTACATGCGAATGTGCATTTTATCTTCCTTCACTTCACATCAATTAATTCTGTTGTATTATCTCGTGAGTTAATTTATCTGCGTTAGATTTGTCTCCTCAATTTTGTGTCATTTCATGCAGATAGCGTCTACTCTCACATTTGCTGCTGCCTGTGCTTCTGCTGCATCACAGTCCTTATCAACAATGATCTTGACAGCTGTGCCAAGAACATTGTTTACAGTTCGAAACTGCTACAGCCATGCATTCATCAGCTGGTTCTCTGCATTGCCATCTTTTCTCCTGAACTTTTGGTCACTGGCATCACGATGAAGGACAAAAAAAATTGCTGAATTAAAAAGAAATCAACAACACCCGGCCATTTTGTGGTACCAACTGAAATACAAGACAGTCTTGTTTAATCTTTGTTGCATGTGTGCATTGATAGGAGGATGAGTTCATTACTCTTGGCATGCGATTTTGTTGTAAATCGGAATGCAACGTAAATATTTGGGGTGCTTTGTATTTGCTTGTTTAGGCAAAATGGATTTGATTGGGTAACTTTGGTGTGGACATTCGCAAGGAGTATGTGTAATGATCTGAAGAGTGGACGCTCACATTCTTTCTTCTCCTCCATTTGGGTAGGAAGCTATCTAACATGCAGCACCAAAGGTTTACTTCACGCAGGCATTGAGGCAATGGAAAGCTCACATTCTCGTAGAAAGGGAAAAGAATCTCACAATTAGAACTCTAATTCATATTTTTATAACGGATATCTTTTTCAAGTATAGTTTCTCTCTTTAAAAAATCTACAACTCCTTAAACAAGTTAGAATCATAAATTAAATAGAAAAAATAATACAGAAATACAGAAATACAAAGAAACAAAATGAAATTGACCCAAACAATATCTTATAAAATCTAATTTAAAGGATTTTTGGACATTAGTTGGTTATAGCAACCAATTCTTTTTACACTTGTAGAATCTCTGGTCAGTCAAATTAAGAGCCAAAATTTGAGAGCGATATAGTAATTAGATAAAAAATTCTAAGTTTTTTTTTTTTTTTCAATATTTTATCGGGCTGCTCGATTAGCTCTGCATTATTGATCCTTAAACAACTTTGGAAGGTTTTCTATGTTTTATACTTCTAACAAATCAGAAAGTAATTCTTCAGAATTATGGAATTCTTCAGTCCCACCTATCAATATGCTTGTATGTGAGCACAAAATGTTTATTAACATATATTAATTAATTAATGGTAGCAGGTGCTGCTGCTTGACGAGCTGACAAACTCTGTGGATCCTAAGTCAGGGCCTCCAGGCACTTTCAAAGCAAAGACGTGTACCTCCTCTTTCTTCTCCTCTCCCTCCTTTGCATTTATTACCCTTTCCTTTACTTCCATGAGTGTCTTAATTTTATATGTATAAACAAATTTAAAAGACAAGGAATTCGTATTGTGTTGGCTTCAGAACAACTGATCATTTGAGATGTATCCAGTTTCGGGCACAGAAACTTGGAGTTGATGATGTTGAAGAGTAATGATTGCTATAACAAATTATTGCTAATAAATTCAACATTTTCTGGCAATTTAATTAACTTGCAGGAGTAATTTTCATGTAAAAAAGTCTTAATTAGTAATCATTTAGATTAATTTAATTTCATATGATAGTCTTCTGTTTTTTTTTTTTTTTTTTTAATGTGAAGCTACTACTAACAAAATATTTGGCTTGCAAAACCACAGGTGTCTGCTGTTGTGATACTAATAGTGGTTTTGTGCTAGATAGAGAGTTTATTTGGTGTAGTGGTGCTACCATCGTTTCGTTAAAATTTTAATTTTTTTGGCTATAAATTATTTTTTATGTATGTTTTTGGATTGTTTTAAAAAATAAAATTTTGGATTGTTTTAAAAAATAAAATAAAAATATTATTTTAATATATTTTCAAATAAAAAAATATTTTGAAAAACAATTTCAATCAATGTCTCAAACATCCTTAAAAAAAGCTTCGATTAAGCTATTGTCTAAACAATAACAAATTTTCTTCATGATCTGAATACAAGTTCCATTGACCCTGATCCCAAATCTTCTAATCAATGAAAAAAAACTTATAGCTTTTGATCATTAATTATCCAACTAAGATATCTTTATAGAAAATTAGAGTTTTGAAGCATGTTTCATGTGCCCCTAACATTTCTAATTACACCGATAAGGTTTCTTATTGGTATTGTATTGTACTATATATGATACAATGCCGGTGTTAACTCATCTTTTTAACTAAATTTAAAAAATAATATAAATCATGTCATTGTCATCTCCCAAGTTCATTGCTTGGGTTCCATTCATTATGATGTTCTAATGATGCGAATCTTGCGGATATAAAGATCAGTGAACTCACAAAAAAAAATGATTTCCTTCCAATAAAGCTAAGATTAGGTTTGAATTTGAGCTTGACCTAGTAGAAACCTATCCTTAAGAACCAAGACTATAAAGAAGACCACCCCCACCCTACGTTTTTATTGAGACGTGAAAAAGAAGTATATAAAACGCCATCAAGATTGGTCAATCCTTTGATAAGTTTGAGTGGTTCAATCAAGAATCAAAGTATGATAATCACTCACCACACATAATATGCAACAACTTTGTTATTATTGTCAAAACTGAATAATATCCTTACATAAGAGTATTTATATG
>JANKYH010001627.1:0-29422 GCA_027475595.1 Populus davidiana x Populus alba var. pyramidalis | reverse complement strand
CTCGAATAAAAGTAGAAACAATATGCAAAAATGATGAAACAACCCCAAGTATGTTGGATATGTTGAAACATAATGCAAGAAACGAAAACAACAGAAAGAAAGTGAATTTCAAAAGTTGACACAAGACATACTCGTTTACGACGAGTTAAGTCCGAATCTGAACCTGAAGTAACGATGTCCATTTGATCTACAATTTCAGATATAGTGGTATATCAACCCAAAAAGACAGGATATAAAGGTTGAGAAATTTCCGAGAGCGTTTGATATACTGATGCAAAAACGTTATGAATCAGACCTGATTAGACCCGAAATTGACTATCTGAAATTTGATCGAAACTGAAGACTCGAATAAAAGTAGAAACAAATATGCAAAATGATGAAACAACACCCAAGTATGTTGGATATGTTGAAAACATAATGCAAGAAACGAAAACAACAGAAAGAAAGTGAATTTCAAAAGTTGACACAAGACATACTCGTTTACGACGAGTTAAGTCCGAATCTGAAACCTGAAGTAAATGATGTCCATTTGATCTACAATTTCAGATATAGTGATATATCAACCCAAAAAGACAGGATATAAAGTTTGAGAAATTTCCGAGAGGGTTTGATATACTGATGCAAAAACGTTATGAATCAAACCTGATTAGACCCGAAAATTGACTATGTGAAATATGATCGAAACTGAAGACTCGAATAAAAGTAGAAAAAATATGCAAAAATGATGAAACAACACCCAAGTATGTTGGATATGTTGAAAACATAATGCAAGAAACGAAAACAACAGAAAGAAAGTGAATTTCAAAAGTTAACACAAGACATACTCGTTTACGACGAGTTAAGTCCGAATCTGAAACCTGAAGTAAATGATGTCCATTTGATCTACAATTTCAGATATAGTGGTATATCAACCCAAAAAGACAGGATATAAAGTTTGAGAAATTTCCGAGAAGGTTTGATATACTGATGCAAAAACGTTATGAATCACACCTGATTAGACCCGAAATTGACTATGTGAAATTTGATCGAAACTGAAGACTCGAATAAAGTAGAAAAACAAATATGCAAAAATGATGAAACAACACCCAAGTATGTTGGATATGTTGAAAACATAATGCAAGAAACGAAACACAAAAAGAAAGTGAATTTCAAAAGTTGACACAAGACATACTCGTTTACGACGAGTTAAGTCCGAATCTGAAACCTGAAGTAAATGATGTCGATTTGATCTACAATTTCAGATATAGTGGTGTATCAACCCAAAAAGACAGGATATAAAGTTTGAGAAATTTCCGAGAGGGTTTGATATACTGATGCAAAACGTTGAATCAGACCTGATTAGACCCGAAATTGACTATCTGAAATATGATCGAAACTGAAGACTCGAATAAAAGTAGAAAAAATATGCAAAATGATGAAACAACACCCAAGTATGTTGGATATGTTGAAAACATAATGCAAGAAACGAAACAACAGAAAGAAAGTGAATTTCAAAAGTTACACAAGACATACTCGTTTACGACGAGTTAAGTCCGAATCTGAAACCTGAAGTAAACGATGTCCATTTGATCTACAATTTCAGATATATGGTGTATCAACCCAAAAGACAGGATATAAAGTTTGAGAAATTTCCGAGAGGTTTGATATACTGATGCAAAAACGTTATGAATCACCTGATTAGACCCGAAATTGACTATCTGAAATTGATCGAAACTGAAGACTCGAATAAAGTAGAAAAAAAATGCAAAAATGATGAAACAACACCCAAGTATGTTGGATATGTTGAAAACATAATGCAAGAAACGAAAACAACAGAAAGAAAGTGAATTTCAAAACTTGACACCAGACATACTCGTTTACGACGAGTTAAGTCCGAATCTGAAACCTGAAGTAAATGATGTCCATTTGATCTACAATTTCAGATATAGTGGTGTATCAACCCAAAAAGACAGGATATAAAGTTTGAGAAATTTCCGAGAGGGTTTGATATACTGATGCAAAAACGTTATGAATCAGACCTGATTAGACCCGAAAATTGACTATCTGAAATTTGATCGAAACTGAAGACTCGAATAAAAGTAGAAAAAATATGCAAAAATGATGAAACAACACCCAAGTATGTTGGATATGTTGAAAACATAATGCAAGAAACGAAACAACAGAAAGAAAGTGAATTTCAAAAGTTGACACAAGACATACTCGTTTACGACGAGTTAAGTCCGAATCTGAAACCTGAAGTAAATGATGTCCATTTGATCTACAATTTCAGATATAGTGGTGTATCAACCCAAAAAGACAGGATATAAAGTTTGAGAAATTTCCGAGAAGGTTTGATATACTGATGCAAAAACGTTATGAATCAGACCTGATTAGACCCGAAATTGACTATCTGAAATTTGATCGAAACTGAAGACTCGAATAAAAGTAGAAACAAATATGCAAAAATGATGAAACAACACCCAAGTATGTTGGATATGTTGAAAACATAATGCAAGAAACGAAACCAGAAAGAAAGTGAATTTCAAAAGTTAACACAAGACATACTCGTTTACGACGAGTTAAGTCCGAATCTGAAACCTGAAGTAAATGATGTCCATTTGATCTACAATTTCAGATATAGTGGTGTATCAACCCAAAAGACAGGATATAAATTTGAGAAATTTCCGAGAAGGTTTGATATACTGATGCAAAAACGTTATGAATCAGACCTGATTAGACCCGAAATTGACTATCTGAAATTGATCGAAACTGAAGACTCGAATAAAAGTAGAAACAATATGCAAAAATGATGAAACAACACCCAAGTATGTTGGATATGTTGAAAACATAATGCAAGAAACGAAACAACAGAAAGAAAGTGAATTTCAAAAGTTGACACAAGACATACTCGTTTACGACGAGTTAAGTCCGAATCTGAAACCTGAAGTAAATGATGTCCATTTGATCTACAATTTCAGATATAGTGGTATATCAACCCAAAAAGACAGGATATAAGTTTGAGAAATTTCCGAGAGGGTTTGATATACTGATGCAAAAACGTTATGAATCAACCTGATTAGACCCGAAATTGACTATCTGAATTTGATCGAAACTGAAGACTCGAATAAAAGTAGAAACAAATATGCAAAAATGATGACACACCCAAGTATGTTGGATATGTTGAAAACATAATGCAAGAAACGAAAACAACAGAAAGAAAGTGAATTTCAAAAGTTGACACAAGACATACTCGTTTACGACGAGTTAAGTCCGAATCTGAAACCTGAAGTAAATGATGTCCATTTGATCTACAATTTCAGATATAGTGGTATATCAACCCAAAAAGACAGGATATAAAGTTTGAGAAATTTCCGAGAAGGTTTGATATACTGATGCAAAAACGTTATGAATCAGACCTGATTAGACCCGAAATTGACTATCTGAAATTTGATCGAAACTGAAGACTCGAATAAAAGTAGAAAAATATGCAAAAATGATGAAACAACACCCAAGTATGTTGGATATGTTGAAAACATAATGCAAGAAACGAAAACAACAGAAAGAAAGTGAATTTCAAAGTTGACACAAGACATACTCGTTTACGACGAGTTAAGTCCGAATCTGAAACCTGAAGTAAACGATGTCCATTTGATCTACAATTCACATATAGTGATTATCAACCCAAAAAGACAGGATATAAAGTTTGAGAAATTTCCGAGAGGGTTTGATATACTGATGCAAAAACGTTATGAATCAGACCTGATTAGACCCGAAATTGACTATCGAAATTTGATCGAAACTGAAGACTCGAATAAAAGTAGAAAAAATATGCAAAAATGAAACAACACCCAAGTATGTTGATATGTTGAAAACATAATGCAAGAAACGAAAACAACAAAAAGAAAGTGAATTTCAAAAGTTAACACAAGACATACTCGTTTACGACGAGTTAAGTCCGAATCTGAAACCTGAAGTAAATGATGTCCATTTGATCTACAATTTCAGATATAGTGGTATATCAACCCAAAAAGACAGGATATAAAGTTTGAGAAATTTCCGAGAGGGTTTGATATGCTGATGCAAAAACGTTATGATCAGACCTGATTAGACCCGAATTGACTATCTGAAATTTGATCGAAACTGAAGACTCGAATAAAAGTAGAAACAAATATGCAAAAATGATGAAACAACACCCAAGTATGTTGGATATGTTGAAAACATAATGCAAGAAACGAAAACAACAGAAAGAAAGTGAATTTCAAAAGTGACACAAGACATACTCGTTTACGACGAGTTAAGTCCGAATCTGAAACCTGAAGTAAAGATGTCCATTTGATCTACAATTTCATATAGTGGTGTATCAACCAAAAAGACAGGATATAAAGTTTGAGAAATTTCCGAGAGGGTTTGATATACTGATGCAAAAACGTTATGAATCAGACCTGATTAGACCCGAAATTGACTATCTGAAATTTGATCGAAACTGAAGACTCGAATAAAAGTAGAAACAAATATGCAAAAATGATGAAACACCACCCAAGTATGTTGGATATGTTGAAAACATAATGCAAGAAACGAAAACAACAGAAAGAAAGTGAATTTCAAAAGTTGACACAAGACATACTCGTTTACGACGAGTTAAGTCCGAATCTGAAACCTGAAGTAAATGATGTCCATTTGATCTACAATTTCAGATATAGTGGTATATCAACCCAAAAAGACAGGATATAAAGTTTGAGAAATTTCCGAGAGGGTTTGATATACTGATGCAAAAACGTTATGAATCAGACCTGATTAGACCCGAAAATTGACTATGTGAAATATGATCGAAACTGAAGACTCGAATAAAAGTAGAAACAAATATGCAAAAATGATGAAACAACACCCAAGTATGTTGGATATGTTGAAAACATAATGCAAGAAACGAAAACAACAGAAAGAAAGTGAATTTCAAAAGTTAACACAAGACATACTCGTTTACGACGAGTTAAGTCCGAATCTGAAACCTGAAGTAAATGATGTCCATTTGATCTACAATTTCAGATATAGTGGTATATCAACCCAAAAAGACAGGATATAAAGTTTGAGAAATTTCCGAGAGGGTTTGATATACTGATGCAAAAACGTTATGAATCAGACCTGATTAGACCCGAAATTGACTATGTGAAATATGATCGAAACTGAAGACTCGAATAAAAGTAGAAACAAATATGCAAAAATGATGAAACACACCCAAGTATGTTGGATATGTTGAAAACATAATGCAAGAAACGAAAACAACAAAAGAAAGTGAATTTCAAAAGGGACACAAGACATACTCGTTTACGACGAGTTAAGTCCGAATCTGAAACCTGAAGTAAATGATGTCGATTTGATCTACAATTTCAGATATAGTGGTGTATCAACCAAAAAGACAGGATATAAAGTTTGAGAAATTTCCGAGAGGGTTTGATATACTGATGCAAAAACGTTATGAATCAGACCTGATTAGACCCGAAATTGACTATGTGAAATTTGATCGAAACTGAAGACTCGAATAAAAGTAGAAACAAATATGCAAAAATGATGAAACAACACCCAAGTATGTTGGATATGTTGAAAACATAATGCAAGAAACGAAAACAACAGAAAGAAAGTGAATTTCAAAAGTTAACACAAGACATACTCGTTTACGACGAGTTAAGTCCGAATCTGAAACCTGAAGTAAACGATGTCCATTTGATCTACAATTTCAGATATAGTGGTGTATCAACCCAAAAAGACAGGATATAAAGTTTGAGAAATTTCCGAGAGGGTTTGATATACTGATGCAAAAACGTTATGAATCAGACCTGATTAGACCCGAAATTGACTATCTGAAATTTGATCGAAACTGAAGACTCGAATAAAAGTAGAAAAAAATATGCAAAAATGATGAAACAACACCCAAGTATGTTGGATATGTTGAAAACATAATGCAAGAAACGAAAACAACAGAAAGAAAGTGAATTTCAAAAGTTGACACAAGACATACTCGTTTACGACGAGTTAAGTCCGAATCTGAAACCTGAAGTAAATGATGTCGATTTGATCTACAATTTCAATATAGTGGTGTATCAACCCAAAAAGACAGGATATAAAGTTTGAGAAATTTCCGAGAAGGTTTGATATACTGATGCAAAAACGTTATGAATCAGACCCGAAAATTGACTATGTGAAATATGATCGAAACTGAAAACTCGAATAAAATTAGAAACAAATATGAAAAAATGATGAAACACCACCCAAGTATGTTGGATATGTTGAAAACATAATGCAAGAAACGAAAACAACAGAAAGAAAGTGAGTTTCAAAGTTGACACAAGACATACTCGTTTACGACGAGTTAAGTCCGAATCTGAAACCTGAAGTAAGGATGTCAATTTGATCTACAATTTCAGATATAGTGGTGTACAACCCAAAAAGACAGGATATAAAATTTGAGAAATTTCCGAGAAGGTTTGATATACTGATGCAAAAACGTTATGAATCAAACCTGATTAGACCCGAATTGACTATCTGAAATTTGATCGAAACTGAAGACTCGAATAAAAGTAGAAACAATATGCAAAAATGATGAACAACACCCAAGTATGTTGGATATGTTGAAAACATAATGCAAGAAACGAAAACAACAGAAAGAAAGTGAATTTCAAAAGTTCACACAAGACATACTCGTTTACGACGAGTTAAGTCCGAATCTGAAACCTGAAGTAAACGATGTCCATTTGATCTACAATTTCAGATATAGTGGTATATCAACCCAAAAAGACAGGATATAAAGTTTGAGAAATTTCCGAGAAGGTTTGATATACTGATGCAAAAACGTTATGAATCAGACCTGATTAGACCCGAAATTGACTATCTGAAATTTGATCGAAACTGAAGACTCGAATAAAAGTAGAAACAAATATGCAAAAATGATGAAACAACACCCAAGTATGTTGGATATGTTGAAAACATAATGCAAGAAACGAAAACAACAGAAAGAAAGTGAATTTCAAAAGTTGACACAAGACATACTCGTTTACGACGAGTTAAGTCCGAATCTGAAACCTGAAGTAAATGATGTCCATTTGATCTACAATTTCAGATATATTGGTCTATCAACCCAAAAAGACAGGATATAAAGTTTGAGAAATTTCCGAGAAGGTTTGATATACTGATGCAAAAACGTTATGAATCACACCTAATTAGACCCGAAATTGACTATTTCAAATTTGATCGAAACTGAAGACTCGAATAAAAGTAGAAAAAAATATGCAAAAATGATGAAACAACACCCAAGTATGTTGGATATGTTGAAAACATAATGCAAGAAACGAAAACAACAGAAAGAAAGTGAATTTCAAAAGTTGACACAAGACATACTCGTTTACGACGAGTTAAGTCCGAATCTGAAACCTGAAGTAAACGATGTCCATTTGATCTACAATTTCACATATAGTGATATATCAACCCAAAAAGACAGGATATAAAGTTTGAGAAATTTCCGAGAAGGTTTGATATACTGATGCAAAAACGTTATGAATCACACCTAATTAGACCCGAAATTGACTATTTGAAATTTGATCGAAACTGAAGACTCGAATAAAAGTAGAAAAAAATATGCAAAAATGATGAAACAACACCCAAGTATGTTGGATATGTTGAAAACATAATGCAAGAAACGAAAACAACAGAAAGAAAGTGAATTTCAAAAGTTGACACAAGACATACTCGTTTACGACGAGTTAAGTCCGAATCTGAAACCTGAAGTAAACGATGTCCATTTGATCTACAATTTCACATATAGTGATATATCAACCCAATAAGACAGGATATAAAGTTTGAGAAATTTCCGAGAGGGTTTGATATACTGATGCAAAAACGTTATGAATCACACCTAATTATACCCGAAATTGACTATCGGAAATTTGATCGAAAGTGAAGACTCGAATAAAAGTAGAAAAAAATATGCAAAAATGAAACAACACCCAAGTATGTCGGATATGTTGAAAACATAATGCAAGAAACGAAAACAACAAAAAGAAAGTGAATTTCAAAAGTTGACACAAGACATACTCGTTTACGACGAGTTAAGTCCGAATCTGAAACCTGAAGTAAACGATGTCCATTTCATATACAATTTCAGATATAGTGGTATATCAACCCAAAAAGACAGGATATAAAGGTTGAGAAATTTCCAAGAGGGTTTGATATGCTGATGCAAAAACGTTATGAATGAGACCTGATTAGACCCGAAATTGACTATCTGAAATTTGATCCAAACTGAAGACTCGAATAAAAGTAGAAACAAATATGCAAAAATGATGAAACAACACCCAAGTATGTTGGATATGTTGAAAACATAATGCAAGAAACGAAAACAACAGAAAGAAAGTGAATTTCAAAAGTGAACACAAGACATACTCGTTTACGACGAGTTAAGTCCGAATCTGAAACCTGAAGTAAACGATGTCCATTTGATCTACAATTTCAGATATAGTGGTGTATCAACCCAAAAAGACAGGATATAAAATTTGAGAAATTTCCGAGAAGGTTTGATATACTGATGCAAAAACGTTATGAATCAAACCTGATTAGACCCGAAATTGACTATCTGAAATTTGATCGAAACTGAAGACTCGAATAAAAGTAGAAAAAAATATGCAAAAATGATGAAACAACACCCAAGTATGTTGGATATGTTGAAAACATAATGCAAGAAACGAAAACAACAGAAAGAAAGTGAATTTCAAAAGGTGACACAAGACATACTCGTTTACGACGAGTTAAGTCCGAATCTGAAACCTGAAGTAAATGATGTCGATTTGATCTACAATTTCAGATATAGTGGTGTATCAACCCAAAAAGACAGGATATAAAATTTGAGAAATTTCCGAGAAGGTTTGATATACTGATGCAAAAACGTTATGAATCAGACCTAATTAAACCCGAAATTGACTATCTGAAATTTGATCGAAACTGAAGACTCGAATAAAAGTAGAAAGAAATATGCAAAAATGATGAAACAACACCCAAGTATGTTGGATATGTTGAAAACATAATGCAAGAAACGAAAACAACACAAAGAAAGTGAATTTCAAAAGTTAACAAAAGACATACTCGTTTACGACGAGTTAAGTCCGAATCTGAAACCTGAAGTAAACGATGTCCATTTGATCTACAATTTCAGATATAGTGGTGTATCAACCCAAAAAGACAGGATATAAAGTTTGAGAAATTTCCGAGGGGGTTTGATATATTGATGCAAAAACGTTATGAATCATACCTGATTAGACCCGAAATTGACTATCTGAAATTTGATCGAAACTGAAGACTCGAATAAAAGTATAAACAAATATGCACTAATGATGAAACAACACCAAAGTATGTTGGATATGTTGAAAACATAATGCAAGAAAGGAAAACAACAGAAAGAAAGTGAATTTCAAAAGTTGACACAAGACATACTCGTTTACGACGAGTTAAGTCCGAATCTGAAACCAGAAGTAAATGATGGCCATTTCATGTACAATTTCAGATATATTGGTATATCAACCCAAAAATACAGGATATAAAGTTTGAGAAATTTCTGAGAAGGTTTGATATACTGATGCAAAAACGTTATGAATCACACCTCATTAGACCCGAAATTGACTATCTGAAATTTGATCGAAACTGAAGACTCGAGTAAAAGTAGAAACAAATATGCAAAAATGATGAAACAACACCCAAGTATGTTGGATATGTTGAAAACATAATGCAAGAAACGAAAACAATAGAAAGAAAGTGAATTTCAAAAGTTGACACAAGACATACTCGTTTACGACGAGTTAAGTCCGAATCTGAAACCTGAAGTAAACGATGTCCATTTGATCTACAATTTCACATATAGTGGTCTATCAACCCAAAAAGACAGGATATAAAGTTTGAGAAATTTCCGAGAGGGTTTGATATACTGATGCAAAAACGTTATGAATCACACCTAATTATACCCGAAATTGACTATCGGAAATTTGATCGAAAGTGAAGACTCGAATAAAAGTAGAAACAAATATGCAAAAATTATGAATCAACACCCAAGTATGTTGGATATGTTGAAAACATAATGCAAGAAACGAAAACAACAGAAAGAAAGTGAGTTTCAGAAGTTGACACAAGACATACTCGTTTACGACGAGTTAAGTCCGAATCTGAAACCTGAAGTAAACGATGTCCATTTGATCTACAATTTCACATATAGTGATATATCAATCCAATAAGACAGGATATAAAGTTTGAGAAATTTCCGAGAGGGTTTGATATAGTGATGCAAAAACTTTATGAATCAGACCTGATTAGACCCGAAAATTGACTATGTGAAATATGATCGAAACTGAAGACTCGAATAAAAGTAGAAACAAATATGAAAAAATGATGAAACACCACCCAAGTATGTCGGATATGTTGAAAACATAATGCAAGAAACGAAAACAACAGAAAGAAAGTGAATTTCAAAAGTTAACACAAGACATACTCGTTTACGACGAGTTAAGTCCGAATCTGAAACCTGAAGTAAATGATATCCATTTGATCTACAATTTCAAATATAGTGGTATATCAACCCAAAAAGACAGGATATAAAGTTTGAGAAATTTCCGAGAGGGTTTGATATACTGATGCAAAAACGTTATGAATCAGACCTGATTAGACCCGAAAATTGACTATGTGAAATATGATCGAAACTGAAGACTCGAATAAAAGTAGAAAACAATATGCAAAAATGATGAAACAACACCCAAGTATGTCGGATATGTTGAAAACATAATGCAAGAAACGAAAACAACAAAAAGAAAGTGAATTTCAAAAGGTGACACAAGACATACTCGTTTACGACGAGTTAAGTCCGAATCTGAAACCTGAAGTAAATGATGTCGATTTGATCTACAATTTCAGATATAGTGGTGTATCAACCCAAAAAGACAGGATATAAAGTTTGAGAAATTTCCGAGAGGGTTTGATATACTGATGCAAAAACGTTATGAATCAGACCTGATTAGACCCGAAATTTGACTATGTGAAATATGATCGAAACTGAAGACTCGAATAAAAGTAGAAACAAATATGCAAAAATGATGAAACAACACCCAAGTATGTTGGATATGTTGAAAACATAATGCAAGAAACGAAAACAACAGAAAGAAAGTGAATTTCAAAAGTTAACACAAGACATACTCGTTTACGACCAGTTAAGTCCGAATCTGAAACCTGAAGTAAACGATGTCCATTTGATCTACAATTTCAGATATAGTGGTGTATCAACCCAAAAAGACATGATATAAAATTTGAGAAATTTCCGAGAAGGTTTGATATACTGATGCAAAAACGTTATGAATCAGACCTGATTAGACCCGAAATTACTATCTGAAATTTGATCGAAACTGAAGACTCGAATAAAAGTAGAAAAAAATATGCAAAAATGATGAAACAACACCCAAGTATGTTGGATATGTTGAAAACATAATGCAAGAAACGAAAACAACAGATAGAAAGTGAATTTCAAAAGGTGACACAAGACATACTCGTTTACGACGAGTTAAGTCCGAATCTGAAACCTTAAGTAAATGATGTCGATTTGATCTATAATTTCAGATATAGTGATGTATCAACCCAAAAACACAGGATATAAAGTTTGAGAAATTTCCGAGAGGGTTTGATATACTGATGCAAAAACGTTATGAATCAGACCTGATTAGACCCGAAAATTGACTATCTGAAATATGATCGAAACTGAAGACTCGAATAAAAGTAGAAACAAATATGAAAAAATGATGAAACAACACCCAAGTATGTTGGATATGTTGAAAACATAATGCAAGAAACGAAAACAACAGAAAGAAAGTGAGTTTCAGAAGTTGACACAAGACATACTCGTTTACGACGAGTTAAGTCCGAATCTGAAACCTGAAGTAAAGGATGTCAATTTGATCTACAATTTCTGATATAGTGGTGTACAACCCAAAAAGACAGGATATAAAATTTGAGAAATTTCCGAGAAGGTTTGATATACTGATGCAAAAACGTTATGAATCAAACCTGATTAGACCCGAATTTGACTATCTGAAATTTGATCGAAACTGAAGACTCGAATAAAAGTAGAAACAAATATGCAAAAATGATGAAACAACACCCAAGTATGTTGGATATGTTGAAAACATAATGCAAGAAACGAAAACAACAGAAAGAAAGTGAATTTCAAAAGTTCACACAAGACATACTCGTTTACGACCAGTTAAGTCCGAATCTGAAACCTGAAGTAAACGATGTCCATTTGATCTATAATTTCAGATATAGTGGTGTATCAACCCAAAAAGACATGATATAAAATTTGAGAAATTTCCGAGAAGGTTTGATATACTGATGCAAAAACGTTATGAATCAGACCTGATTAGACCCGAAATTGACTATCTGAAATTTGATCGAAACTGAAGACTCAAATAAAAGTAGAAACAAATATGCAAAAATGATGAAACAACACCCAAGTATGTTGGATATGTTGAAAACATAATGCAAGAAACGAAAACAACAGAAAGAAAGTGAATTTCAAAAGTTGACACAAGACATACTCGTTTACGACGAGTTAAGTCCGAATCTGAAACCTGAAGTAAACGATGTCCATTTGATCTACAATTTCACATATAGTGGTCTATCAACCCAAAAAGACAGGATATAAAGTTTGAGAAATTTCCGAGAGGGTTTGATATACTGATGCAAAAACGTTATGAATCACACCTAATTATACCCGAAATTGACTATCGGAAATTTGATCGAAAGTGAAGACTCGAATAAAAGTAGAAACAAATATGCAAAAATGATGAATCAACACCCAAGTATGTTGGATATGTTGAAAACATAATGCAAGAAACGAAAACAACAGAAAGAAAGTGAGTTTCAGAAGTTGACACAAGACATACTCGTTTACGACGAGTTAAGTCCGAATCTGAAACCTGAAGTAAACGATGTCCATTTGATCTACAATTTCACATATAGTGATATATCAACCCAATAAGACAGGATATAAAGTTTGAGAAATTTCCGAGAAGGTTTGATATACTGATGCAAAAACGTTATGAATCACACCTCATTAGACCCGAAATTGACTATCTGAAATTTGATCGAAACTGAAGACTCGAGTAAAAGTAGAAAAAAATATGCAAAAATGATGAAACAACACCCAAGTATGTTGGATATGTTGAAAACATAATGCAAGAAACGAAAACAACAGAAAGAAAGTGAATTTCAAAAGTTGACACAAGACATACTCGTTTACGACGAGTTAAGTCCGAATCTGAAACCTGAAGTAAACGATGTCCATTTGATCTACAATTTCACATATAGTGATATATCAACCCAATAAGACAGGATATAAAGTTTGAGAAATTTCCGAGAGGGTTTGATATACTGATGCAAAAACGTTATGAATCACACCTAATTATACCCGAAATTGACTATCGGAAATTTGATCGAAAGTGAAGACTCGAATAAAAGTAGAAAAAAATATGCAAAAATGAAACAACACCCAAGTATGTCGGATATGTTGAAAACATAATGCAAGAAACGAAAACAACAAAAAGAAAGTGAATTTCAAAAGTTGACACAAGACATACTCGTTTACGACGAGTTAAGTCCGAATCTGAAACCTGAAGTAAATGATGTTCATTTCATCTACAATTTCACATATAGTGATATATCAACCCAATAAGACAGGATATAAAGTTTGAGAAATTTCCGAGAAGGTTTGATATACTGATGCAAAAACGTTATGAATCACACCTCATTAGACCCGAAATTGACTATCTGAAATTTGATCCAAACTGAAGACTCGAGTAAAAGTAGAAACAAATATGCAAAAATGATGAAACAACACCCAAGTATGTTGGATATGTTGAAAACATAATGCAAGAAACGAAAACAACAGAAAGAAAGTGAGTTTCAGAAGTTGACACAAGACATACTCGTTTACGACGAGTTAAGTCCGAATCTGAAACCTCAAGTAAACGATGTCCATTTGATCTACAATTTCACATATAGTGATATATCAACCCAAAAAGACAGGATATAAATTTTGAGAAATTTCCGAGAGGGTTTGATATACTGATGCAAAAACGTTATGAATCACACCTAATTATACCCGAAATTGACTATCGGAAATTTGATCGAAAGTGAAGACTCGAATAAAAGTAGAAACAAATATGCAAAAATGATGAATCAACACCCAATTATGTTGGATATGTTGAAAACATAATGCAAGAAACAAAAACAACAGAAAGAAAGTGAGTTTCAGAAGTTGACACAAGACATACTCGTTTACGTCGAGTTAAGTCCGAATCTGAAACCTGAAGTAAACGATGTCCATTTGATCTACAATTTCACATATAGTGATATATCAACCCAATAAGACAGGATATAAAGTTTGAGAAATTTCCGAGAGGGTTTGATATATTGATGCAAAAACTTTATGAATCAGACCTGATTAGACCCGAAAATTGACTATGTGAAATATGATCGAAACTGAAGACTCGAATAAAAGTAGAAACAAATATGCAAAAATGATGAAACAACACCCAAGTATGTTGGATATGTTGAAAACATAATGCAAGAAACGAAAACAACAGAAAGAAAGTGAATTTCAAAAGTTAACACAAGACATACTCGTTTACGACCAGGTAAGTCCGAATCTGAAACCTGAAGTAAACGATGTCCATTTGATCTACAATTTCAGATATAGTGGTGTATCAACCCAAAAAGACATGATATAAAATTTGAGAAATTTCCGAGAAGGTTTGATATACTGATGCAAAAACGTTATGAATCAAACCTGATTAGACCCGAAATTGACTATGTGAAATTTGATCGAAACTGAAGACTCGAATAAAAGTAGAAACAAATATGAAAAAAATGATGAAAGACCACCCAAGTATGTTGGATATGTTGAAAACATAATGCAAGAAACGAAAACAACAGAAAGAAAGTGAATTTCAAAAGGTGACACAAGACATACTCGTTTACGACGAGTTAAGTCCGAATCTGAAACCTGAAGTAAATGATGTCGATTTGATCTACAATTTCAGATATAGTGGTGTATCAACCCAAAAAGACAGGATATAAAGTTTGAGAAATTTCCGAGAGGGTTTGATATACTGATGCAAAAACGTTATGAATCAGACCTGATTAGACCCGAAAATTGACTATCTGAAATTTGATCGAAACTGAAGACTCGAATAAAAGTAGAAACAAATATGCAAAAATGATGAAACAACACCCAAGTATGTTGGATATGTTGAAAACATAATGCAAGAAACGAAAACAACAGAAAGAAAGTGAATTTCAAAAGTTGACACAAGACATACTCGTTTACGACCAGTTAAGTCCGAATCTGAAACCTGAAGTAAATGATTTCCATTTGATCTACAATTTCAGATATAGTGGTATATCAACCCAAAAAGACAGGATATAAAGTTTGAGAAATTTCCGAGAGGGTTTGATATACTGATGCAAAAACGTTATGAATCAGACCTGATTAGACCCGAAAATTGACTATGTGAAATATGATCGAAATTGAAGACTCGAATAAAAGTAGAAAAAAATATGCAAAAATGATGAAACAACACCCAAGTATGTTGGATATGTTGAAAACATAATGCAAGAAACGAAAACAACAAAAAGAAAGTGAATTTCAAAAGTTAACACAAGACATACTCGTTTACGAAGAGTTAAGTCCGAATCTGAAACCTGAAGTAAATGATGTCGATTTGATCTACAATTTCTGATATAGTGGTGTACAACCCAAAAAGACAGGATATAAAATTTGAGAAATTTCCGAGAAGGTTTGATATACTGATGCAAAAACGTTATGAATCATACCTGATTAGACCCGAAATTGACTATCTGAAATTTGATCGAAACTGAAGACTCGAATAAAAGTAGAAACAAATATGCAAAAATGATGAAACAACACCCAAGTATGTTGGATATGTTGAAAACATAATGCAAGAAACGAAAACAACAAAAAGAAAGTGAATTTCAAAAGTTGACACAAGACATACTCGTTTACGACGAGTTAAGTCCGAATCTGAAGACTGAAGTAAATGATATCCATTTGATCTACAATTTCAGATATAGTGGTGTATCAACCCAAAAAGACAGGATATAAAGTTTGAGAAATTTCCGAGAAGGTTTGATATACTGATGCAAAAACGTTATGAATCATACCTGATTAGACCCGAAATTGACTATCTGAAATTTGATCGAAACTGAAGACTCGAATAAAAGTATAAACAAATATGCACTAATGATGAAACAACACCCAAGTATGTTGGATATGTTGAAAACATAATGCAAGAAATGAAAACAACAGAAAGAAAGTGAATTTCAAAAGTTGACACAAGACATACTCGTTTACGACGAGTTAAGTCCGAATCTGAAACCTGAAGTAAATGATGTCCATTTCATGTACAATTTCAGATATATTGGTATATCAACCCAAAAAGACAGGATATAAAGTTTGAGAAATTTCCGAGAAGGTTTGATATACTGATGCAAAAACGTTATGAATCATACCTGATTAGACCCGAAATTGACTATCTGAAATTTGATCGAAACTGAAGACTAGAATAAAAGTAGAAAACAATATGCAAAAATGATGAAACAACACCCAAGTATGTTGGATATGTTGAAAACATAATGCAAGAAACGAAAACAACAGAAAGAAAGTGAATTTCAAAAGTTGACACAAGACATACTCGTTTACGATGCGTTAAGTCCGAATCTGAAACCTGAAGTAAATGATGTCCATTTCATGTACAATTTCAGATATAGTGATATATCAACCCAAAAAGACAGGATATAAAGTTTGAGAAATTTCCGAGAGGGTTTGATATATTGATGCAAAAACGTTATGAATCAGACCCGATTAGACACGAAATATGATCGAAAGTTAAGACTCGAATGAAAGTAGAAAAAAATGATGAAACAACACCCAAGTATGTTGGATATGTTGAAAAGGACCTCCCTCTCTCTCCTCGCTCTCTCTCCCTCTCTCTCTCTAATCTGTATTGTCTTTGATCTCCTTGGTTCACCGTTGGATCGTCACTATTTTTGAGTATGTTGTTCTTCACAACATGCTCTACATCTTGACCGAACGGATCATCATTTCAATCAATGAACTGTGAGATACGGGACTTGTAATTCTGGGGTTGTCGAAGCTCGATCTCTTTGGTTCACCGTTGGATCGTCACCATATTTGAGTATGTTCTCCATCAGAACATGCTCTACATCTTGACCGAAGGGATCATCTTTTCAATCAATGAACTGAGAGATACTGGCCTCGTAATCATTGAGATAAGGTGAGTAGCTGCATCTTTTTCAGTGGGTTTTCTTTCTGGACTTCTAATACCAGCTATAAACATGATAATCTCTCAGTAGAGCTTTGCTATCTCTAGTAAATGTCTATTGCCATAATGTCTTCATGTTCTGGTGTGGAATCTGTTCCATTGGTTAGCTATAACATTAAACAACAAAATGAAGTTAAGTCTGGACACAATTGAATACAACTCATTTGGAAGTTCATTTGCTTGCTGGTTAGAGAGTTGTGTTGTCGAAGCTCGATCTCCTTTGTTCACCGTTGGATTGTCACCATCTTTTAGTATGGTGTTTTTCTGAACCTGCTATATATCTTGACCGAACGGATCGTTGTTCCAATCAAAGTTCTGGTAGATACTGGACTCGCAATTCTGTACCATATTGTCTTTGTGTTCTGCTATCGAATCTGTTCCAATGGTTAGCTCTGACATTGAACAACAAAATGCAGTTAAATCTGGACATACCTTACAATTAGAGCTCCATGATATGCTAATTAGTCACGACATGTTGAGTTCTAAAGTTGATGAGTTGAAGGTTGGGTCTAAGCAACAAGAACAGCTAAACCTTAGCCCCAAATTGAATTTTTTAAATGCTTTGAAGGGTTCTGATGTTGATGACAATAAGGGTAGGATGTCCCTTGATATGAATCCAGTCCGTAACTTGCATTTTGCTCCCCCCGCAATAACTAATGGTCGTGTGACAGTAGCTCCTCCACTTGATGTGTTTGAGGATGGATGTGAACTTTGGAAATCCACTCTAGTTGGTCATTTCGTGGGTCAGAAATTACCCTATTCTGTTGTTAATTCTATTGCCAAAAGAATATGGGGCTCCCACGGTCTATCCGAAGTTTTATCTTCTAATAATGGTTTCTTTCTCTTCACTTTTGATTCTGTCGATCACGCCACTAATGTTCTGGAGAGAGCCCCATGGCACATGGCCAACAAACCTTTGGTGCTTAAACGTTGGCATCCGAACATGCAATTTTTGAAAGATGATCTGGATAGAGTTCCGGTGTGGGTTAAGCTCTATAATGTTCCTCTCGAGTATTAGACTGTTAAGGGGTTGAGTTGTGTAGTGAGTGCTATTGGGGTTCCCCTTCATGCTGACCTTACTACATTGTTGCGTAAAAGGCTTAGCTACACAAGAGTTTGCGTTGAGATAGAAGCTTCGAAAACGCTGGTGAAGGAATACGACCTTTGCTGTCCAAATGGGTTATTCATAACAATTTTCAGCGAATTATGAATGGATACCTTTAAGTTGCAATAATTGCAATGTCTTTGGACATACCACAGCAATATGTGCTACGAGTAAAGTTGATGATCGTACAATGGGGGTAGAGGGCAAAAGGAAAATAGGAGCTGTGAACTCTAAACCTGCAGGTAGTTGCTAAACAAAATAAGGGTGTTACGTTTGGTGAGAATGATTGTTTGGCATCTAAAGAGCTTAATTGTAATGAGAATGGTTGTTTAGCATCTGCTTTACATATTGCTGATTGTAATACGAATGAAACTGCGACATCAGATGTGCCCAATGCTGGTTGTTATGAAGATGAAAATCCTACCTCTCCTCTTGTTTTGAAGAGTTTACGAGCAGACATGGTGCCGGAGGAAGGGGCTGCATGTACTTCTTTAGATCAAAGTTTAACCATCTGTAATACAATTGCTTATACAACCATGAACCCTGTTAGTCATGAGGTGAATGTTGATATTGGAGCTATGGGAGGTGATACAGGTAAGGAAGACGATGATAAGGAGTCGACGTCACTGATCCCAACAAGTTCGCAAAGTCCGATTTCTTCTGACGGGGAAACTTTTATTAATCAGTTAGCTAGCAAGGCTAGAGACTCTCTAGAGAAAAAGAAAACGGGATCTCCAGGCTTTTCAAAGAAGAGTAAGAAATCTGGCTCCTCGAGGGGGGGCAAGTCAAGGTAATCCGTGTGTTGATGTTTGGTACTCCTCTCTATTTCCCTATGATTATTGGATGTTGGAATGTTAGAGGTTTGAATGATCCCATAAAGCATTCAGAACTGCGTCAGCTCATCCATCAAAAGAGGATGGTTTTTTTTGGTTTGGTTGAAACTCGGGTTAGAGACAAGAATAAAGATAATGTTTCGCAACTTCTTCTGCGTAATTGGTCATTCTTGTATAATTATGATTTCTCTTGTCGTGGTCGTATTTGGGTTTGTTGGAATGCTGATTTGGTGAAGGTGGATGTTCTGGGAATGTCAGACCAGGCTATCCATGTTTCTGTCGTGATATTAGCTACCAATATCTGTTTTAATACTTCAATCATTTATGGAGACAATAATGCATCCTTACATGAGGCTTTATGGTCTGATATTGTGAGTCGTAGTGATGGATGGGAGTCAACCCCATGGATTCTTATGGGCGACTTTAATGCTATCCGCAACCAGTCAGAGAGGTTGGAGGGTCTTCTACGTGGGCTGGTCATATGGACAGATTGGAAACATGTATACGTGAAGCAAAAGTGGATGATCTTCGGTATTCAGGTATGCATTATACTTGGACGAACCAATGTCCTGAGAATATGATTATACGGAAACTAGATAGCGTGCTTGTGAATGAGAAGTGGAATATGCACTTCCCATTGTCGGAAGCGAGATTCTTGCCTGCTGGTATGTCAGATCATTCTCCCATGGTGGTAAAAGTCACTGGCAATGTTCAGAACATAAACAAACCATTCAGATTCTTCGATATGTGGATGGATCATGACGAGTTCATGCCCTTGGTGAAGAAAGTATGGGATCAGCATTCGGGAGGTTGTCCAATGTATCAACTGTGTTGCAAACTAAGGAAGCTAAAGCAGGAACTTAAACATTTCAATAAGACTCACTTCTCCAATATTTCCGATAGAGTCAAAGATGCAAAAGATCACATGGATAAGGCTCAACAAGCTCTGCATACAGCGCCTGAGAATCCAACTTTGCGTATGCGAGAAAGAGATGCTGTTCGTAACTATGCTTCTACTGTCAGGGCGGAAGAGAGTTTTTTCAAACAAAAGGCCAGGATACAATGGCTTAGCTTGGGGGATCAGAATACTAGCTACTTTCACAAATCAGTAAATGGTAGACAGAATAGAAATAAGCTTCTCTCGGTTACAAGGGAGGATGGAGAAGTCGCTGAAGGACACGAGGCAGTCAAATCAGAAGTAATTGCATACTTCCAACGTGTATTGGGAGTGAAACAGATGCCTAGGGTCTTGAACAAGGAAGTGATGCAATCGGCAATTAATTACAAACTGTCTTCAACTCAACAGCATGTACTAGCACAAGATGTAACAAGAGAGGAGATTAAGCATGCTATGTTTAGTTTGAAAAACAACAAAGCTCCTGGTCCGAATGGCTTCAACGCAGGTTTCTTCAAAAGAATGTGGCACATAGTGGGGGAAGATGTAATCAACGTTGTTAGCTCTTTCTTCCAGACTCGTAGAATGCTTAAAGAAATGAATGCTACATCCATTTCCCTTATCCCTAAAGTTGCTTCCTACGAGGTTGATAGATTTCCGTCCTATATCTTGCTGCAATACAGTATACAAATGCATTGCGAAGATTCTAGCTGGGAGAATGAAAGTTGTTTTACCATCCTTAGTAGGTCCGTATCAAACAGCTTTTATCTCTGGACGGAGAATTAGCGACAATATTCTTTTGTCTCAGGAACTAATGAAAGGCTATCATACAACTATGGGTCCTGCTCGTTGTGCTATGAAAGTAGACCTGATGAAGGCTTATGACTCGGTTCGGTGGGATTTCATTGATGCTACGTTAATAAAAATGGGATTCCCTAGAACAGTCATTGATTGGATCATGGTTTGTGTTACATCATGTCAATTCTCAATCAACGTCAACGGTGAACTTGCAGGTTACTTCCAAGGGGGGAGAGGGCTGAGACAAGGTGATCCATTATCTCTATATTTGTTTGTCCTATGCATGGAAATCCTGTCAGGGCTGTTCTGCAATATGAGTGCCAACCAAAACTTCAAGTTCCACTGGAGATGCAAGAAGGACAAAATTTCTCATCTTTGCTTTGCCGACGACTTGATGATATTCAGCAAAGGGGATGTACATTCAATTCGTATTATCAAAAATGTACTCATAGAGTTTCAAGTTCTATCAGGTCTATATCCAAATCCAAACAAAAGTGACATCTTCTTGAGCGGTCTGTTAGGTGCTGAGAGGGAACATATAATCAGTATTCTTGGGTTTAGAGAGGGGGAGCTTCCTATGAAATATTTGGGAGTGCCTCTTATCTCGTCCAGACTAAAGGCTGTTAATTGTAAGGGCCTCGTTGATCGAATTATCGCTAAAGTTCGACATTGGACCTGCAGAACACTCTCTTTCGCAGGGCGAGTACAACTGATTAACTCAATCTTATTCTCCATCCAGGTCTATTGGGCATCTCTATTCCTATTACTTGGGGAAGTAGTGAAAAATGTTGAGCAAATTATGAGATCCTTTCTTTGGTCAGGTTCAGATATGAGCACTACTAGGGCTAAAGTGGCTTAGGATCAGGTATGTCTTCCAAAAAAGGAGGGGGGGCTAGGCATAAAAAGGATAGTAGAATGGAACAAGATTGCCTTGTTGAAACATATTTGGAACTTGTGCAATGACTCAGATGGCTCAATCTGGTCTACTTGGATCAGATCCAATCTCTTGCGAGGTAGGAATTTCTGGACAATCAAGGCGCCAGGAAGCTGTTCTTGGGCTTGGGGAAAGATTCTAAAGCTCATATCCTTAGCATGGCCGAAGATGAAGCACATCATCGGAGATGGAATGACAACCTCTCTATGGTTGGACAATTGGCTTCCTCACAGCCTGCTCGCTGATACTTACGGTGAACGATTCATCTATGATTCAGGTATGGAACACAACGCGAGAGTGAACGTGCTGATTAATAACTTAGAATGGAGAATTCCTACCACTCATGCTATTGGCTGGCACCCCATTATAGAAGCTATTCCTTCCACATCTACTCCTAAGGGGCAAAAGGATGAGATTGTTTGGTTGGATTCGCCAAATCAGAGTTTCTCGGTCAAAGTAGCTTGGGAACAACTAAGAATTCATCATCAAATGGTTGATTGGCATGACTCTTAATTTGATGTTTAGCTGGTTGTTTTTGTACCCCTAGCATATCTAGTTGGTCTAAGTTTTTGTTTTGTTATGTGGCTAACCTGTAGCCATTTGTTGGTTTTCGTTTCTGTCCACATTGTAAATCTTGGGTAAGCCCATTATATTCTTTGTATCATTTTCTTTTAATACATAAGTCAGCTTACAAAAAAAAAACAAATAAACGTCCTTTTGAACTATTTTTTGTCTTTTTTCTTTTGTTTTTTATATAATTTGATATATTTTGGAAAGTAACCGATCGAAATAACAAAAAAAATTTATATTTTTTTTCATATGCTGCAAAATCAAGCAAAAGGAGAAATTGGACACTAAGTAATTTTTGTGGAAAAAATAAAAACGAAAATTTCTGAATGATATAACCTGATTAGTAGAGCCAAGCTCTAATACCAAATGATTCGAACCTGGTGATAAGTGGTCACGCAACCCACACGCAAAGACACCAATTCCCGGAAAGCCAAGGAAATCAGCTTCGATCGTATCACCTTCTTGCGGAATCAAACCAACACCAAATAGAACCAACTGAGCAGCGCACTTCAAATATGTATATATAACTCATGAAACAATAAATGCCAGAAAAAAAGTAGAAACAAATATGCAAAAATGATGAAACAACACCCAAGTATGTTGGATATGTTGAAAACATAATGCAAGAAACGAAAACAACAGAAAGAAAGTGAATTTCAAAAGTTGACACAAGACATACTCGTTTACGACGAGTTAAGTCCGAATCTGAAACCCGAAGTAATTGATGTCCATTTGATCTACAATTTCAGATATATTGGTATATCAACCCAAAAAGACACGATATAAAGTTTGAGAAATTTCCGAGAAGGTTTGATTTACTGATGCAAAAACGTTATGAATCATACCTGATTAGACCCGAAATTGACTATCTGAAATTTGATCGAAACTGAAGACTCGAATAAAATTAGTAAACAAATACGAAAAAATGATGAAACAACACCCAAGTATGTTGGATATGTTGAAAACATAATGCAAGAAACGAAAACAACAGAAAGAAAGTGAATTTCAAAAGTTAACACAAGACATACTCGTTTACGATGAGATAAGTCCGAATCTGAAACCTGAAGTAAATGATGTCGATTTGATCTACAATTTCAGATATAGTGGTGTATCAACCCAAAAAGACAGGATATAAAATTTGAGAAAGTTTCGAGAAGGTTTGATATACTGATGCAAAAACGTTATGAATCAGACTTGATTAGATCCGAAATTGACTATATGAAATTTGATCGAAAGTGAAGACTCGAATAAAAGTAGAAAAAAATATGCAAAAATGATGAAACAACACCAAAGTATGTTGGATATGTTGAAAACATAATACAAGAAACGAAAACAACAGAAAGAAAGTGAATTTCAAAAGTTGACATAAGACATACTCGTTTACGACGAGTTAAGTCCGAATCTGAAACCTGAAGTAAATGATGTCCATCTGATATACAATTTCAGATATAGTATTATATCAACCCAAAAAGACAGGATATAAAGTTTGAGAAAGTTGCGAGAAGGTTTGATATACTGATGCAAAAACGTTATGAATCAGACTTGATTAGATCCGAAATTGACTATCTGAAATTTGATCGAAACTAAAGAATCGAATAAAAGTAGAAAGAAATATGCAAGAATGATGAAACAACACCCAAGTATGTTGGATATGTTGAAAACATAATGCAAGAAAAGAAAACAACAGAAGGAAAATGAATTTCAAAAGTTGACACAAGACATACTCGTTTACGACGAGTTAAGTCCGAATCTAAAACCTCTAGTAAATGATGTCCATTGGATCTACAATTTCAGATATGGTGGTATATCAACCCAAATAGACAGGATATAAAGTTTGAGCAATTTCCTATAAGGTTTGATATACTGATGCAAAAACGTTATGAATCAGACCTGATTAGACCCGAAATTGAAAACCAAAGCAAATGATATCCAATTGACCCAAAACTTAATATGCAGTGCCTTTAGGAACCCGGTTATCAAATTTGAGCTAACTCGGAGTTGATTTGATCCAATTTTCCCTTGTTTAGTTTTCTGTGGCACAAACAAATAAACGTCCTTTTGAACTATTTTTTGTCTTTTTTCTTTTGTTTTTTATATAATTTGAGCTCATTTGGAGTTGATATATTTTGGAAAGTAACCGATTGAAATAACAAAAAAAATTTATATATTTTTTCCTGTGCTGCAAAATCAAGCAGAAGGTGAAATTGGACACTAAGTAATTTTTGCGGAAAAAATAGGAAACAAAAATTTCTGAACGATATAACCTGATTAGTAGAGCCAAGCTCTAACAACAAATGATTGGAACTTGGTGATAAGTGGTCACGCAACCCACACACAAAGACACCAATTCCCGGAAAGCCAAGGAAATCAGCTTCGATCGTCTCACCTTCTTGCGGAATAAAACCAACACCAAATAGAACCAACTTAGCAGCGCAATTCAAATATGTATATATGACTCATGAAGCAATAAATGCCAGAAAAAAGAAGAAAAAACAAAACCTCAATGATAGTCTCGCGAGTACCAAGCTAATCTATTTATAATATGAGCGAAACTGAAGACTCGAATAAAAGTAGAAAAAAATGTGCAAAAATGATGAAACAACACCCAAGTATGTTGGATATGTTGAAAACATAATGCAAGAAACAAAAACAACAAAAAGAAAGTTAATTTCAAAAGTTGACACAAGACATACTCGTTTACGACGAGTTAAGTCCGAATCTGAAACCTAAAGTAAATGATGTCCATTTGATCTACAATTTCAGATATGGCGGTATATCAACCCAAATAGACAGGATATAAAGTTTGAGCAATTTCTGATAAGGTTTGATATACTGATGCAAAAACGTTATGAATCAGACCTGATTAGACCCGAAATTGAAAACCAAAGCAAACGATATCCAATTGACTCAAAAATTAATATGCAGTGCCTTTAGGAACCCGGAACTAGGGTTATCAAATTTGAGCTAACTCGGAGTTGATTTGATCCAATTTTTGCTTGTTTAGTTTTCTGTGGCACAAACAAATAAACGTTGTGTTAGTTAAATTTGTCTACTTACTTTATTGAAAGCAGAGGTTAGAGAGAGGTTAGAGAGGAAAGATACAAAGGGGCGGTGCTCCGACAGCCATATCTCCGGCGACCACCATTGGATCAAGCCAAGATTTGGTTATGTTGTGCACTGAACTATTGTCTACATTCTGACCGGAGGGATCTTCTAAAGCTGCCGCCGTTTAAGAAATCTAGACAATTGAAATTTTCTGGAAAACCCCCTAGTGCTGTCAGAGTCGCCGGCCGATTTTTCCTTGTTATACCGTTGGATCCAGACCATTTTTTGGTATGTTGTGAACATCTATATGGCCTACATTCTGTCCAGAGGGATCGTCCATATTGGTTTCCTCCTGCGGAAGCTAGCCATTAGAATATTTTTGGAAAAATCCTTGGAACAGTCAGAGCCGCCGGAATATTTCGCCTTCTTCCACCGTTGGATCAAGCTTATGTTTGGATATGTGATGCATCTGGTTATGATACACATTCTGAACGGTGGAGATTAGAAATTACGCCTCCAGCAACGTTTTCTACATGTTCAATAGAAGGTCGTCATTCTCAGGTCAATTTCAATATAATTGACAACTGTGGAGATCCAACCGTTAAACTGTGCTGATTTTTTAATATGTTATACATAACATGTGTATCTACCTTTGAACCATTGGGATTTTTGAACGGATCGTTGTTCCAATCATAGTGCTGGTCGCTTATTAGTGCTTCTTGGACTGAGTTTTTTCTAGTATTTGTATGCTGCCAAATTGTCTTTGTGTTCTGCTGTCAAATTTGTTCCAATGGTTAGCTCTGACATTGAACAACACAATGGAGTTAAATCTGGACATACCTTACAGTTAGAGCTCCAAGATATGCTAAATAGTCATTACATGAATCCTGTGTTGGGTTCTAAAGTTGATGAGTTGAAGGTTGGGTCTAAGCAACAAGAACAGCTACACCTTAGCCCCAAATTGAATTTTTTAAATGCTTTGAAGGGCTCTGATGTTGATGACAATAAGGGTAGGATGTCCCTTGATATGAATCCAGTCCGTAACTTGCATTTTGCTCCCCCCGCAATAACTGATGGTCGTGTGACAGTAGCTCCTCCACTTGATGTGTTTGAGGATGGCTGTGAACTTTGGAAATCCACTCTAGTTGGTCATTTCGTGGGTCATAAATTACCCTATCCTGTTATTAATTCTATTGCCAAAAGAATATGGGGCTCCCATGGTCTATCCGTAGTTTTATCTTCTGATAATGGTTTCTTTCTCTTCACTTTTGATTCTGTCGATCACGCCACTAATGTTCACAGGTATAACAACGCCACGTACTGAGTATTATTATTATTATTATTGTTGTTGTTGTTGTTGTTGTATTTTTATTTATAATTCATACAATTAACCTCTCTGTGGTTCGACCCCGATCTTGCCGGGTTATTTATTACTTCGACACTCCTGCACTTGGGAGAAGACATCAATCTTTTGGTCGTGTCAAGTTTTTGGCGCCGTTGCCGGGGAGGTAAATTCTTGTACAAATTATAGTATTTATTTTGTTTTCTCTTTTCACTTTTCTTGTATCTAACTTTGTTTCTTTTGTTTTGTTTGTTTCTTTTTCTTTTGTTTTCTTCTTCCTTTTATTCTCTTTCTACACGTGCATGAGTGTTTGGTCACGTACATTAAATGGTAGACTTTGTAGGGTATCCTCATCATTTTCAGAAAAATATGGCCGAAGAAGATAACCAGTCACTTCATAATGAGAATAATAAGAATAACCATGTTAGGACACTTAGAGACCACATGAATCCCACAAGAACAAATGCACCCTTATGCATAGTTTTCCCTCCTGATGCATCCCATTTTAATTTTAAGCCAGACATTATTCAACTTTTACCTTCTTTTCATGGCTTAGATCTAGAAAATCCATACTTGTATTTGAGAGAATTTGAAGAAGTTTTTAACACCTATAATGACTTAAATTGTAGCATGAATACCATTAGATTAAAGCTTTTTCCTTTTTCATTAAAAGATAATTCTAAAACATGGCTACAAAATCTTAGGTCAGGATCCATTCGTGCTTGGGATGGAATGCAACAACAATTTTTAAAGAATTTTCCATGTCATAGAACCAACTCTTTCAAAAGACAAATCACCACTTTCACTTAAAAACCAAGTGAAACATTTTACGAATGGTATCGAGACTTGCTTAATACTTGCCCTCATCATGGTTTTGAAACATGGAGATTGTTTTCACAATTTTATGAAGGATTAACACCTAAAGATAGGTAAATGGTTGAATTGATGTGCAATTGAACTTTTGAAGATAAAGACCCTAATGAAGCAATGGAGTACCTAGACTTGCTAGTTGAAAATGCGCAAAATTGGGACACTATAGACACTTATAAGGCACCAAGTAAAACCCAACCTCATACATCTAGTGGAGGTATGTATAACCTTAGGGAAGATCATGACCTCCAAGCCAAGTTTACATCTTTAGCTAGAAAAGTCGAGGCACTAGAATTGAAAAAGAGTGGTCAATTAAAATCTGTTCAAGACATTGTGTGTCAAATCTGTGAAACAAATGAACATGCAACCAATGACTATCCAACTTTGCCTTCCTTCAAGGAATGCCTCCATGAACAAGCCCATGCTTTAACCAGTTTCTAAAGGCCCAATCATAACCCATACTCGCAAACATACAATCCTGGTTGGAGAAATCACCCAAATTTCAGTTGGAAGAGTGATAACAATAATGCACAAACTTTACAACCACTGTTTCAAGCACCCCATAATTTCCAAAATTCTCATGGATATGCACCTCCTTATGCTCCACCTCCTAGAAGAAATCTTGAGGAAACATTGCATGCATTCATTGAAAAGCAAGAGACAATCAACACTCAACTTGCTCAAAGCATGACAAATTTTAAAGATGCGCTTGCAAAATTCACATCTGCTCTCAGTTTTCAAGAGAAAGGTAAGTTTTCATCTCAACCACATCAAAATCCAAAGGGGCAATACAATGCAAATGCAAGTAGTTCCGGAAGCCAACACATGGATCAAGTCAAATCAATCATCACTCTTCGCAGTGGTAAGGTTATTGAAAAACCCACTCTTGAACCTTGTGAGAAAGATGATGAGTCAATCTTTGAGGGTAAGGAAGGGGTTGAATCTGAACATTATAAAGAAAAGACTGATTCTCCGCCAGCACTTCCATTTCCTCATGCCATGACCAAACAAAGGAAAGTCAATTGCAATTCTGAAATCCTTGAAACTTTCAAACATGTACGGATCAATATACCTTTGTTGGATGCTATTAAACATGTACCTTCCTATGCTAAATTTTTGAAAGATCTATGCACTTTGAAGAGAAAACTGAATGTGAAAAAGAAAACATTTTCAGCCGAACAAGTAAGTGCTATTCTTCAGAACAATAATGCTTTGAAATATAAAGACCCTGGTTGTCCTACAATTTCTTGCTTTATTGGAGAACATAAAATTGAAAGAGCTTTACTTGATCTTGGAGCTAGTGTGAATTTACTTCCATATTCGGTTTTTCAAAGTCTCAATCTAGGTGAGTTAAAACCAACTTCTGTAACTCTTTTACTTGCTGATAGATCTGTAAAAGTGCCTAGAGGAATAGTTGAGGATGTGTTAGTACAAGTTAAATTCATTTACCCTGTAGATTTTATTGTCTTGGACACAACCTGTTGAAGCATGTAATTCAATTCCTGTTATTTTAGGACGTCCATTTCTTGCAACTTCTAATGCATGATTAATTGTAGGAATGGACTGATGAAGCTATCATTTGGAAACATGACATTGGAGATGAATATTTTCAACAT
>JANKYH010001626.1:0-16856 GCA_027475595.1 Populus davidiana x Populus alba var. pyramidalis | reverse complement strand
GTGACGCTGAAATCTTCAGCCCCTATGGACGACGTAGACTCATAAATCATTCACGAAAACTGAGTCCCTAGAGACCCAAAATCATCCCCGGAATCGAGATCCACGGTGACGATGAAATCTTCAGCCCCTGGACTTCGTCAACTCATAAAGCAAAGACGAAAACTGAGTCCCTAGAGACCCATAAATCATCACCCGGAATCGAGATCCACGGTGACGCTGAATCTTCAGCCCCTATGGACGACGTTAGACTCATAAATCATTCACGAAACTGAGTCCCTAGAGACCCAGAAATCATCCCCCGGAATCGAGATCCACGGTGACGCTGAAATCTTCAGCCCCTATGACGACGTTAGACTCATAAATCATTGACGAAAACTGAGTCCCTGGAGACCCATAAATCATCCCCGAAACCAGATCCACCGTGACGATGAAATCTTCAGCCCCTATGGACGACGTTAGACTCATAATCATTCACGAAAATTGAGTCCCTAGAGACCCATAAATCACCCCGAATCGAGATCCACGGTGACGCTGAAATCTTCAGCCCCTATGGACGACGTTAGACTCATAAAGCAAAGACGAAAACTGAGTCCCTAGAGACCCAGAAATCATCACCGGAACCCAGATCCACGGTGACGCTGAAATCTTCAGCCCCTATGGACGACGTCAGACTCATAAAGCAAAGACGAAAACTGAGTCCCTAGAGACCCAGAAATCATCCCCGGAACCCAGATCCACGGTGACGCTGAAATCTTCAGCCCCTATGGACGCGACGTAGCTAAATCATTCACGAAAACTGAGTCCCTAGAGACCCAGAAATCATCCCCGGAATCGAGATCCACGGTGACGCTGTAATCTTCAGCCCCTGTGGACGACGTTAGACTCATAAATCATTCACGAAAACTGAGTCCCTAGAGACCCATAAATCATCCCCGGAATCGAGATCCACGGTGACGCTGAAATGTTCAGCCCCTATGGACGACGTTAGACTCATAAAGCAAAGACGAAAACTGAGTACCTAGAGACCCAGAAATCATCACCGGAATCGAGATCCACGGTGACGCTGAAATCTAGCCCCTATGGACGACGTTAGACTCATAAATTCATTCACGAAAACTGAGTCCCTAGAGACCCAGAAATCATCCCCGGAATCGAGATCCACGGTGACGCTGAAATCTTCAGCCCCTGGACGACGTTAGACTCCTAAATCATTCACGAAAACTGAGTCCTAGACCCATAAATCATCCCCGGAATCGAGATCCACGGTGACGCTGAAATCTTCAGCCCCTATGGACGACGTTAGACTCATAAAGCAAAGACGAAAACTGAGTACCTAGAGACCCAGAAATCATCACCGGAATCGAGATCCACGGTGACGCTGAAATCTTGAGCCCCTATGGACGACGTTAGACTCATAATCATCAGACAAAAACTGAGTCCCTAGAGACCAGAAATCACCCCCGGAACCCAGATCCATGGTGACGCTGAAATCTTCAGCCCCTATGGACGACGTTAGACTCATAAATCATTCACGAAAACTGAGTCCCTAGAGACCCAGAAATCATCCCCGGAATCGAGATCCACGGTGACGTTGAAATCTTCAGCCCCTATGGACGACGTTAGACTCATAAATCATTCACGAAACTGAGTCCCTAGAGACCCAGAAATCATCCTCGAATCGAGATCCACGGTGACGTGAAATCTTCAGCCCCTATGGACGACGTTAGACTCATAAATCATTCACGAAAACTGAGTCCCTAGAGACCCAGAAATCACCCCGGAATCGAGATCCACGGTGACGCTGAAATCTTCAGCCCCTATGGACGACGTCAGACTCATAAATCAAAGAAAACTGAGTCCCTAGAGAACCAGAAATAATCACCGGAATTGAGATCCACGGTGACGCTGTTATCTTCAGCGCCCCTGGACTTCGTCAGACTCATAAAGCAAAGACGAAAACTGAGTCCCTAGAGACCCATAAATCATCACCGGAATCGAGATCCACGGTGACGCTGAAATCTTCAGCCCCTATGGACGACGTTAGACTCATAAATCATTCACGAAAACTGAGTCCCTAGAGACCCAGAAATCATCCCCGGAATCGAGATCCACGGTGACGCTGAAATCTTCAGCCCCTATGGACGACGTTAGACTCATAAATCATTCGAAAACTGAGTCCCTAGAGACCCAGAAATCATCCCGAATCGATCCACGGTGACGGTGAAATCTTCAGCCCCTATGGACGACGTTAGACTCATAAATCATTCACGAAACTGAGTCCCTAGAGACCCAGAAATCATCCCCGAATCGAGATCTACGTGACGCTAATATTCAGCCCCTGTGGACGACGTTAGACTCATAAATCATTCACGAAAACTGAGTCCCTAGAGACCCAAAAATCATCCCCGGAATCGAGATCCACGGTGACGCTGAAATCTTCAGCGCCCCTGGACTTCGTCAGACTCATAAAGCAAAGACGAAAACTGAGTCCCTAGAGACCCATAAATCATCACCGGAATCGAGATCCACGGTGACGCTGAAATCTTCAGCCCCTATGGACGACGTTAGACTCATAAATCATTCACGAAACTGAGTCCCTAGAGACCCATAAATCATCCCCGGAATCGAGATCCATGGTGACGCTGAAATCTTCAGCCCCTATGGACGACGTTAGACTCATAAATCATTCACGAAAACTGAGTCCCTAGAGACCCATAAATCATCCCCGGAATCGAGATCCACGGTGACGCTGAAATCTTCAGCCCCTATGGACGACGTTAGACTCATAAATCATTCACGAAAACTGAGTCCCTAGAGACCCAGAAATCATCCCCGGAATCGAGATCCACGGTGACGCTGAAATCTTCAGCCCCTATGGACGACGTTAGACTCATAAATCATTCACGAAAACTGAGTCCCTAGAGACCCAGAAATCATCCCCGGAACCCAGATCCACGGTGACGCTGAAATCTTCAGCCCCTATGGACGACGTTAGACTCATAAATCATTCACGAAAATTGAGTCCCTAGAGACCCATAAATCATCCCCGGAATCGAGATCCACGGTGACGCTGAAATCTTCAGCCCCTATGGACGACGTTAGACTCATAAAGCAAAGACGAAAACTGAGTACCTAGAGACCCAGAAATCATCACCGGAACCCAGATCCACGGTGACGCTGAAATCTTCAGCCCCTATGGACGACGTCAGACTCATAAAGCATTGACGAAAACTGAGTCCCTAGAGACCCAGAAATCATCCCCGGAACCCAGATCCACGGTGACGCTGAAATCTTCAGCCCCTATGGACGACGTTAGACTCGTAAATCATTCACGAAAACTGAGTCCCTAGAGACCCAGAAATCATCCCCGGAATCGAGATCCACGGTGACGCTGTAATCTTCAGCCCCTGTGGACGACGTTAGACTCATAAATCATTCACGAAAACTGAGTCCCTAGAGACCCATAAATCATCCCCGGAATCGAGATCCACGGTGACGCTGAAATCTTCAGCCCCTATGGACGACGTTAGACTCATAAAGCAAAGACGAAAACTGAGTACCTAGAGACCCAGAAATCATCACCGGAACCCAGATCCACGGTGACGCTGAAATCTTCAGCCCCTATGGACGACGTCAGACTCATAAAGCAAAGACGAAAACTGAGTCCCTAGAGACCCAGAAATCATCCCCGGAACCCAGATCCACGGTGACGCTGAAATCTTCAGCCCCTATGGACGACGTTAGACTCATAAATCATTCACGAAAACTGAGTCCCTAGAGACCCAGAAATCATCCCCGGAATCGAGATCCACGGTGACGCTGAAATCTTCAGCGCCCCTGGACTTCGTCAGACTCATAAAGCAAAGACGAAAACTGAGTCCCTAGAGACCCATAAATCATCACCGGAATCGAGATCCACGGTGACGCTGAAATCTTCAGCCCCTATGGACGACGTTAGACTCATAAATCATTCACGAAAACTGAGTCCCTAGAGACCCAGAAATCATCCCCGGAATCGAGATCCACGGTGACGCTGAAATCTTCAGCCCCTATGGACGACGTTAGACTCATAAATCATTCACGAAAACTGAGTCCCTAGAGACCCAGAAATCATCCCCGGAACCCATATCCACGGTGACGCTGAAATCTTCAGCCCCTATGGACGACGTAGACTCATAAATCATTCACGAAAATTGAGTCCCTAGAGACCCATAAATCATCCCCGGAATCGAGATCCACGGTGACGCTGAAATCTTCAGCCCCTATGGACGACGTTAGACTCATAAAGCAAAGACGAAAACTGAGTACCTAGAGACCCAGAAATCATCACCGAACCCAGATCCACGGTGACGCTGAAATCTTCAGCCCCTATGGACGACGTCAGACTCATAAAGCAAAGACGAAAACTGAGTCCCTAGAGACCCAGAAATCATCCCCGGAACCCAGATCCACGGTGACGCTGAAATCTTCAGCCCCTATGGACGACGTTAGACTCGTAAATCATTCACGAAAACTGAGTCCCTAGAGACCCAGAAATCATCCCCGGAATCGAGATCCACGGTGACGCTGAAATCTTCAGCCCCTATGGACGACGTTAGACTCCTAAATCATCACGAAAACTGAGTCCCAGAGACCCATAAATCATCCCCGGAATCGAGATCCACGGTGACGCTGAAATCTTCAGCCCCTATGGACGACGTTAGACTCATAAAGCAAGACGAAAACTGAGTACCTAGAGACCCAGAAATCATCACCGGCATCGAGATCCACGTGACGCTGAAATCTTGAGCCCCTATGGACGACGTTAGACTCATAAATCATTCACGAAAACTGAGTCCCTAGAGACCCAAATCACCCCCGGAACCCAGATCCATGGTGACGATGAAATCTTCAGCCCCTATGGACGACTTAGACTCATAAATCATTCACGAAAACTGAGTCCCTAGACCCAGAAATCATCCCCGGAATCGAGATCCACGTGACGTTGAAATCTTCAGCCCCTATGGACGACGTTAGACTCAAATCATTCACGAAAACTGAGTCCCTAGAGACCCAGAAATCATCCCCGGAATCGAGATCCACGTGACGGTGAAATCTTCAGCCCCTATGGACGACGTTAGACTCATAAATCATTCACGAAAACTGAGTCCCTAGAGACCCAGAAATCAACCCCGAATCGAGATCCACGGTGACGCTGAAATCTTCAGCCCCTATGGACACGTCAGACTCATAAATCAAAGACGAAAACTGAGTCCCTAGAGAACCAGAAATAATCACCGAATTGAGATCCACGGTGACGCTGTTATCTTCAGCGCCCCTGGACTTCGTCAGACTCATAAAGCAAAGACGAAAACTGAGTCCCTAGAGACCCATAAATCATCACCGGAATCGAGATCCACGGTGACGCTGAAATCTTCAGCCCCTATGGACGACGTTAGACTCATAAATCATTCACGAAAACTGAGTCCCTAGAGACCCAGAAATCATCCCCGGAATCGAGATCCACGGTGACGGTGAAATCTTCAGCCCCTATGGACGACGTTAGACTCATAAATCATTCACGAAAACTGAGTCCCTAGAGACCCAGAAATCATCCCCGGAATCGAGATCCACGGTGACGCTGAAATCTTCAGCCCCTATGGACGACGTCAGACTCATAAATCAAAGACGAAAACTGAGTCCCTAGAGAACCAGAAATAATCACCGGAATTGAGATCCACGGTGACGCTGTTATCTTCAGCGCCCCTGGACTTCGTCAGACTCATAAAGCAAAGACAAAACTGAGTCCCTAGAGACCCTAAATCATCACCGGAATCGAGATCCACGGTGACGCTGAATCTTCAGCCCCTATGGACGACGTTAGACTCATAAATCATTCACGAAAACTGAGTCCCTAGAGACCCATAATCATCCCCGGAATCGAGATCCACGGTGACGCTGAAATCTTCAGCCCCTATGGACGACGTTAGACTCATAAATCATTCACGAAACTGAGTCCCTAGAGACCCAGAAATCATCCCCGGAACCAGATCCACGGTGACGCTGAAATCTTCAGCCCCTATGGACGACGTTAGACTCATAAATCATTCACGAAAACTGAGTCCCTAGAGACGCAAAGAATCATCCCCGGAATCGAGATCCACGGTGACGCTGAAATCTTCAGCGCCCCTGGACTTCGTCAGACTCATAAAGCAAAGACGAAACTGAGTCCCTAGAGACCCATAAATCATCACCGGAATCGAGATCCACGGTGACGCTGAAATCTTCAGCCCCTATGGACGACGTTAGACTCATAAATCATTCACGAAAACTGAGTCCCTAGACCCCAGAAATCATCCCCGGAATCAGATCCACGGTGACGCTGAAATCTTCAGCCCCTATGGACGACGTTAGACTCGTAAATCATTCACGAAAACTGAGTCCCTAGAGACCCAGAAATCATCCCCGGAATCGAGATCCACGGTGACGCTGTAATCTTCAGCCCCTGTGGACGACGTTAGACTCATAAATCATTCACGAAAACTGAGTCCCTAGAGACCCATAAATCATCCCCGGAATCGAGATCCACGGTGACGCTGAAATGTTCAGCCCCTATGGACGACGTTAGACTCATAAAGCAAAGACGAAAACTGAGTACCTAGAGACCCAGAAATCATCACCGGAATCGAGATCCACGGTGACGCTGAAATCTTGAGCCCCTATGGACGACGTTAGACTCATAAATCATTCACGAAAACTGAGTCCCTAGAGACCCAGAAATCATCCCCGGAATCGAGATCCACGGTGACGCTGAATCTTCAGCCCCTATGGACGACGTTAGACTCCTAAATCATTCACGAAACTGAGTCCCTAGAGACCCAGAAATCATCACCGGATCGAGATCCACGGTGACGCTGAAATCTTGAGCCCCTATGGACGACGTTAGACTCATAAATCATTCACGAAAACTGAGTCCCTAGAGACCCAGAAATCATCCCCGGAATCGAGATCCACGTGACGCTGAAATCTTCAGCCCCTATGGACGACGTGAGACTCATAAATCATTGACGAAAACTGAGTCCCTGGAGACCCAGAAATCATCCCCGGAACCCAGATCCACCGTGACGCTGAAATCTTCAGCCCCTATGGACGACGTCAGACTCATATCATTCACGAAAACTGAGTCCCTAGAGACCCAAAATCATCACAAGAACCCAGATCCTTGGGGACGCTGAAATCTTCAGCGCCGCTAGACTACGTTAGAATCTTAATCATTGATGAAACTGAGTCCCTAGAGACCCAGAAATCATCCCCAGAACCCAGATCCACGGTGATGCTTAAATCTGTAGCGCACCTTGACAGCGTTAGAATCATAAATCAGTGATGAAAACTGAGTCCCTAGAGACCCAGAAATCATCTCCGGAATCGAGATCTGGTGACGCTAAAATATTCAGCGCCCTTAGACTTTGTCGGAATCATAAATCTGTGACAAAACTGCATCCCTGGAGACCCAGAAATCATCCCCGGAACCCAGATCCACTGTGACGATGAAATCTTCAGCGCCCATGGACGACGTCAGACTCATAAATCATTGACGAAAACTGAGTCCCTCTACACCTAGAAATCATCACCGGAACCAACTTCCCCGCTGACGCTGAAATCTTCAGCGCGCATGGACTTTGTCAGAATCATAAATCATGACGAAAACTAGGTCCCTTGAGACCCAAATCATCACCAGAATCGAGATCTACGGTGACGCTGAAATCATCAGCGCCCTGGACTTCGTCAAAATCATAAATCATTGACAAAACTGAGTCCCAAGAGACCTAGAAATCATCCCTCGAACCTAGATCCACGGTGACGCTTAAATCTGCAGCGCCCATGGACTTTGTCAGAATCATAAATCAAAGACGAAAACTGAGTCCCTAGAGACCCAGAAATCATCACAGGAACCCAGATCCTTGGGGATGCTGAAATCTTCAGCGCCACTAGTCTACGTCAGAATCTAATCATTGACGAAAACTGCGTCCCTAGAGACCCAGAAATCATCCCCGTAACCCAGATCCACGGTGAGCTTAATCTGCAACGCACCTTGACAACGTTAGAATCATAAATCAATGACGAAAACTGAGTCCCTAGAGACCCATAAATCATCTCCGGAATGGAGATCCACGGTGACGCTGAACTCTTCACCGCACCTGGACTTCGTTTGAATCATAAATCACTGACAAAAACTGAGTCCCTAGAGACCCAAAAATCATCACAAGAACCCAGATCCTTGGGGACGCTGAAATCTACAGCGCCACTAGACTACGTCAGAATCTTAAATCATTGACGAAAACTGAGTCCCTAGAGACCCAGAAATCATCCCAGAACCCAGATCCACGGTGACGCTTAAATCTGTAGTGCACCTTGACAGCGTTAGAATCATAAATCAGTGACGAAAACTGAGTCCCTAGAGACCCAGAAATGATCTCCGGAATCGAGATCTACGGTGACGCTAAAATATTCAGCGCCCTTAGACTTTGTCGGAATCATAAATCAGTGACAAACTGCATCCCTAGAGACCCAGAAATCATCCCCGGAACCAGATCCACGGTGACGCTGAAATCCTCAGCCCCCATGGACGACGTCAGACTCATAAATCATTCACGAAAACTGAGTCCCTCTAGACCTAGAAATCATCACCGGAACCAACTTCCACCGCTGACGCTGAAATCTTCAGCGCCCATGACTTTGTCAGAATCATAAATCAGTGATGAAAACTGGGTCCCTTCAGATCCAGAAATCATCACCAGAATCGAGATCCACGTGATGCTTAAATCTGCAGCCCCAATGGACGACGTCAGACTCATAATCATTCACGAAAACTAAGTCCCTAGAGACCCAGAAATCATCTCCGGAATCGAGATCCACGGTGACGCTTAAATCTGCAGCGCCAATGGACTTTGTCAGATCATAAATCAAAGACGAAAACTGAGTCCCTAGAGACCCAGAAATCATCACAGGAACCCAGATCCTTGGGGACGCTGAAATCTTCAGCGCCACTAGACTACGTCAGAGTCATATCATTGACGAAAACTGCGTCCCTAGAGACCCAGAAATCATCGCCGGAATCGAGATCTACGGTGACGCTGAACTCTTCACCGCCCCTGGACTTCGTTGAATCATAAGTCACTAAAAAACTGAGTCCCTAGAGACCCAGAAATCATCCCCGGAACCCAGATCCACGGTGACGCTTAAAATATTCAGCGCCCTTAGACTTTGTCGAATCATAAATCTGTGACAAAAACTGAGTCCCAAGAGACCTAGAAATCATCCCCGGAACCTAGATCCACGGTGACGCTTAAATCTGCAGCGCCCATGGACTTTGTCAGAATCATAAATCAAAGACGAAAACTGAGTCCCTAGAGACCCAGAAATCATCACAGGAACCCAGATCCTTGGGGACGCTGAAATCTTCAGCGCCACTAGACTACGTCAGAGTCTTAAATCATTGACGAAAACTGAGTGCCTAGAGACCCAGAAATCATTCCCAGAACCCAGATCCACGGTGACGCTTAAATCTGTAGCGCACCTTGACAGCGTTAGAATCATAAATCATGACGAAAACTGCGTCCCTAGAGACCCAGAAATCATCGCCGGAATCGAGATCTACGGTGACGCTGAACTCTTCACCGCCCCTGGACTTCGTTTGAATCATAAGTCACTAACAAAACTGAGTCCCTAGAGACCAAAAATCACCCCGGAACCCAGATCCACGGTGACGCTTAAATATTCAGCGCCCTTAGACTTTGTCGGAATCATAAATCTGTGACAAAAACTGAGTCCCAAGAGACCTAGAAATCATCCCCGGAACCTAGATCCACGGTGACGCTTAAATCTGCAGCGCCCATGGACTTTGTCAGAATCATAAATCAAAGACGAAAACTGAGTCCCTAGAGACCCAGAAATCATCACAGGAACCCAGATCCTTGGGACGCTGAAATCTTCAGCGCCACTAGTCTACGTCAGAATCTTAATTATTGACGAAACCTGAGTCCCTAGAGACCCAAAAATCATCCCCGGACCCAGATCCACGGTGATGCTTAAATCTGTAGCGCACCTTGACAGCGTTAGAATCATAAATCAATGACGAAAACTGCGTCCCTAGAGACCCAGAAATCATCTCTGGAATCGAGATCTACGGTGACGCTAAAATATTCAGCCCCTTCGACTTCGTCAGAATCATCAATCAGTGACAAAAACTGAATCCCTAAAGACCCAGAAATCATCCATGGAACCCAGATCCACGGTGACGCTGAAATCCTCAGCCCCTTGACGACGTCACTCATAAATCATTCACGAAAACTGAGTCCCTAAGACCTAGAAATCATCCCCGGAACCCAGATCCACGGTGACGCTTAAATCTGCAGCGCCCATGGACTTTGTCAGAATCATAAATCAAAGACGAAACTGAGTCCCTAGAGACCCAGAAATCATCACAGGAACCCAGATCCTTGGGGACGCTGAAATCTTCAGCGCCACTAGTCTACGTCAGAATCTTAAATCATTGACGAAAACTGCGTCCCTTGAGACCCATAAATCATCCCCGGAACCCAGATCCACCGTGACGCTTAAATCTGTAGCGCACCTTGACAGCGTTAGAATCATAAATCAATGACGAAAACTGCGTCCCTAGAGACCCAGAAATCATCTCTGGAATCGAGATCTACGGTGACGCTAAAATATTCAGCCCCTTAGACTTCGTCAGAATCATCAATCAGTGACAAAAACTGAATCCCTAGAGACCCAGAATCATCCATGGAACCCAGATCCACGGTGACGCTGAAATCCTCAGCCCCTATGGACTACGTCAGACTCATAAATCATTGACGAAAACTGAGTCCCTGCCGACCTCGACATCATCCCCGGAACCCAGATCCACGGTGACGCTTAAATCTGCAGCGCCCATGGACTTTGTCAGAATCATAAATCAAAGACGAAAACTGAGTCCCTAGAGACCCAGAAATCATCACAGGAACCCAGATCCTTGGGGACGCTGAAATCTTCAGCGCCACTAGTCTACGTTAGAATCTTAAATCATTGACGAAAACTGAGTCCCTAGAGACTCAAAAATCATCACAAGAACCCAGATCCTTGGGGACGCTGAAATCTTCAGCGCCATTAGACTATGTCAGAAACTTAAATCATTGACGAAAACTGAGTCCCTAGAGACCCGGAAATCATCCCCGGAACCCAGATCCACGGTGACGCTTAAATCTGTAGCGCACCTTGACAGCGTTAGAATCATAAATCAATGACGAAAACCGAGTCCCGAGAGACCCAGAAATCATGCCCAGAACCCAGATCCACGGTGACGCTTAAACCTGTAGCGCACCTTGACAGCGTTAGAATCATAAATCAGTGACGAAAACTGAGTCCCTAGAGACCCAGAAATCATCTCCGGAATCGAGATCCACGGTGACGCTGAAATCTTCAGCGCCCTGGACTTCGTCAAAATCATAAATCATTGACAAAATTGAGTCCCAAGAGACCTAGAAATCATCTCCGGAACCTAGATCCACGGTGACGCTTAAATCTGCAGCGCCCATGGACTTTGTCAGAATCATAAATCAAAGACGAAAATTGAGTCCCTAGAGACCCAGAAATCATCACAGAACCCAGATCCTTGGGACGCTGAAATCTTCAGCGCCACTATCTCTACGTCAGAATCTTAAATCATTGACGAAAACTGAGTCCCAAGAGACCTAGAAATCATCCCCGGAACCTAGATCCACGGTGACGCTTAAATCTGCAGCGCCCATGGACTTTGTCAGAATCATAAATCAAAGACGAAAACTGAGTCCCTAGAGACCCAGAAATCATCACAGGAACCCAGATCCTTGGGGACGCTGAAATCTTCAGCGCCACTAGTCTACGTCAGAATCTTAAATCATTGACGAAAACTGAGTCCCTAGAGACCCGGAAATCATCCCCGGAACCCAGATCCACGGTGACGCTTAACCTGTAGCGCACCTTGACAGCGTTAGAATCATAAATCAATGACGAAAACTGAGTCCCTAGAGACCCAGAAATCATGCCCAGAACCCAGATCCACGGTGACGCTTAAACCTGTAGCGCACCTTGACAGCGTTAGAATCATAAATCAGTGACGAAAACTGAGTCCCTAGAGACCCAGAAATCATCACCGGAATCGAGATCCACGGTGACGCTGAAATCTTCAGCGCCCATGGACTTCGTCAGAATCATAAATCATTGACAAAAATTGAGTCCCAAGAGACCTAGAAATCATCTCCGGAACCTAGATCCACGGTGACGCTTAAATCTGCAGCGCCCATGGACTTTGTCAGAATCATAAATCAAAGACAAAAACTGAGTCCCTAGAGACCCGGAAATCATCCCCGGAACCCAGATCCACGGTGACGCTTAAACCTGTAGCGCACCTTGACAGCGTTAGAATCATAAATCATGACGAAAACTGAGTCCCTAGAGACCCAGAAATCATGCCCCGAATCGAGATCTACGGTGACGCTAAAATTTCAGCCCCTTAGACTTTGCCGAATCATAAATCTGTGACAAAAACTGCATCCCTAGAGACCCAGAAATCATCCCCGGAACCCAGATCCACGGTGACGCTTAAATCTGTAGCGCACCTTGACAGCGTTAGAATCATAAATCAATCACGAAAACTGCGTCCCTAGAGACCTAGAAATCATCTCTGGAATCGAGATCTACGGTGACGCTAAATATTCAGCCCCTTAGACTTCGTCAGAATCATCAATCATGACAAAAACTGAATCCCTAGAGACCCAGAAATCATCCATGGAACCCAGATCCACGGTGACGCTGAAATCCTCAGCCCCTATGGACGACGTCAGACTCATAAATCATTCACGAAAACTGAGTCCCTAGATACCTAGAAATCATCCCCGGAACCCAGATCCACGGTGACGCTTAAATCTGCAGCGCCCATGGACTTTGTCAGAATCATAAATCAAAGACGAAAACTGAGTCCCTAGAGACCCAGAAATCACACAGAACCCAGATCCTTGGGGACGCTGAAATCTTCAGCGCCACTAGACTACGTCAGAATCTAAATCATTGACGAAATCTGAGTGCCTAGACCAGAAATCATCCCAGAACCCAGATCCACGGTGACGCTTAAATCTGTAGCGCACCTTGACAGCGTTAGAATCATAAATCAGTGACGAAAACTGCGTCCCTAGAGACCCAGAAATCATCGCCGGAATCGAGATCCACGGTGACGCTGAACTCTTCACCGCCCCTGGACTTGTTTGAATCATAAATCACTGACAAAACCTGAGTCCCTAGAGACCAAAAATCATCACAAGAACCCAGATCCTTGGGGACGCTGAAATCTTCAGCGCCACTAGACTACGTCAGAATCTTAAATCATGACGAAAACTGAGTCCCTAGAGACCCAGAAATCATCCCAGAACCCAGATCCACGGTGACGCTTAAATCTGTAGCGCACCTTGACAGCGTTAGAATCATAAATCAGTGACGAAAACTGAGTCCCTAGAGACCCAGAAATCATTGCCGGAATCGAGATCTACGGTGACGCTCAAATATTCAGCGCACTTAGACTTTGTCGGAATCATAAATCGTGACAAAAACTGCATCCCTAGAGACCCAGAAATCATCCCTGAACCCAGATCCACGGTGACGCTGAAATCCTCAGCCCCTATGGACGACGTCAGACTCATAAATCAGGCACGAAAACTGAGTCCCTCTAGACCTAGAAATCATCACCGGAACCAACTTCCACCGCTGACGCTGAAATCTTCAGCGCCCATGGACTTGTCAGAATCATAAATCAGTGATGAAAACTGCTCCCTTGAGACCCAGAAATCATCACCGGAATCGAGATCCACGGTGATGCTTAAATCCTCAGCCCAATGGACGACGTCAGACTCATAAATCATTCACGAAAACTAAGTCCCTAGAGACCTAGAAATCATCCTCGGAACCCAGATCCACGCTGACGCTTAAATCTGCAGCGCCCATGGACTTTGTCAGAATCATAAATCAAAGACGAAAACTGAGTCCCTAGAGACCCAAAATCATCACAGGAACCTAGATCCTTGGGACGCTGAAATCTTCAGCAACACTAGACTACGTCAGAATCTTAAATCATTGACGAAAACTGAGTGCCTAGAGACCCAGAAATATTCCCAAACCCAGATCCACGGTGACGCTTCAATCTGTAGCGCACCTTGACAGCGTTAGAATCATAAATCAGTGACGAAAACTGAGTCCCTAGAGACCCAGAAATCATCGCCGGAATCGAGATCCACGGTGACACTGAACTCTTCACCGCCCCTGGACTTTGTCAGAATCATAAATCAGTGACGAAAACTGGTCCGTAGAGACCCAGAAATCATCCCCGGAACCCAGATCCACGGTGACGCTGAATCTCAGCCCCTATGGACGACGTCAGACTCATAAATCAAAAACGAAACTAGTCCCTAGAGACCCAGAAATCATCACCGGAATCGAGATCCACGGTGACGCTGAAATCTTCAGCGGTCCTGGACTTCGTCAAATCATAAATCATTGACAAAACTGAGTCCCAAGAGACCTAGAAATCATCCCCGAACCTAGATCCACGTGACGCTTAAATCTGCAGCGCCCATGCTTTTGTCAGAATCATAAATCAAAGACGAAAACTGAGTCCCTAGAGACCCAGAAATCATCACAGGAACCCAGATCCTTGGGGACGCTGAAATCTTCAGCGCCACTAGTCTACGTCAGAATCTTAAATCATTGACGAAAACTGAGTCCCTAGAGACCCGGAAATCATCCCCGGAACCCAGATCCACGTGACGCTTAAACCTGTAGCGCACCTTGACAGCGTTAGAATCATAAATCAATGACGAAAACTGAGTCCCTAGAGACCCAGAAATCATGCCCAGAACCCAGATCCACGGTGACGCATAACCTGTAGCGCACCTTGACAGCGTTAGAATCATAAATCAGTGACGAAAACTAAGTCCCTAGAGACCCAAAATCATCACCGGAATCGAGATCCACGGTGACGCTGAAATCTTCAGCGGCCCTGGACTTCGTCAAAATCATAAATCATTGACAAAATTGAGTCCCAAGAGACCTAGAAATCATCTCCGAACCTAGATCCACGGTGACGCTTAAATCTGCAGCGCCCATGGACTTTGTCAGAATCATAAATCAAAGACGAAAATTGAGTCCCTAGAGACCCAGAAATCATCACAGGAACCCAGATCCTTGGGACGCTGAAATCTTCAGCGCCACTGGTCTACGTCAGAATCTTAAATCATTGACGAAAACTGAGTCCCAGAGACCTAGAAATCATCCCCGGAACCTAGATCCACGTGACGCTTAAATCTGCAGCGCCCATGGACTTTGTCAGAATCATAAATCAAAGACGAAATGAGTCCCTAGAGACCCAGAAATCATCACAGGAACCCAGATCCTTGGGACGCTGAAATCTTCAGCGCCACTAGTCTACGTCAGAATCTTAATCATTGACGAAAACTGAGTCCCTAGAGACCCGGAAATCATCCCGGAACCCAGATCCACGGTGACGCTTAACCTGTAGCGCACCTTGACAGCGTTAGAATCATAAATCAATGACGAAAACTGAGTCCCTAGAGACCCAGAAATCATGCCCAGACCCAGATCCACGGTGACGCATAACCTGTAGCGCCCCTTGACAGCGTTAGAATCATAATCAGTGACGAAAACTGAGTCCCTAGAGACCCAGAAATCATCACCGGAATCGAGATCCACGTGACGCTGAAATCTTCAGCGGCCCTGGACTTCGTCAAAATCATAAATCATGACAAAATTGAGTCCCAAGACCTAGAAATCATCTCCGGAACCTAGATCCACGGTGACGCTTAAATCTGCAGCGCCCATGGACTTTGTCAGAATCATAAATCAAAGACGAAAATTGAGTCCCTAGAGACCCAGAAATCATCACAGGACCCAGATCCTTGGGGACGCTGAAATCTTCAGCGCCACTAGTCTACGTCAGAATCTTAAATCATTGACGAAAACTGAGTCCCTAGAGCCCGAAATCATCCCCGGAACCCAGATCCACGGTGACGCATAACCTGTACGCACCTTGACAGCGTAAATCATAAATCAATGACGAAAACTGAGTCCCTAGAGACCCAGAAATCATCACCGGAATCGAGATCCACGGTGACGCTGAAATCTTCAGCGGCCCTGGACTTCGTCAAAATCATAAATCATTGACAAAATTGAGTCCCAAGAGACCTAGAAATCATCTCCGGAACCTAGATCCACGGTGACGCTTAAATCTGCAGCGCCCATGGACTTTTCAGAATCATAAATCAAAGACGAAATTGAGTCCCTAGAGACCCAGAAATCATCACAGGAACCCAGATCCTTGGGACGCTGAAATCTTCAGCGCCACTAGTCTACGTCAGAATCTTAAATCATTGACGAAAACTGAGTCCCTAGAGGCCCGGAATCATCCCCGGAACCCAGATCCACGGTGACGCATAAACCTGTAGCGCACCTTGACAGCGTTAGAATCATAATCAGTGACGAAAACTGAGTCCCTAGAGACCCAGAAATCATCACCCGAATCGAGATCCACGTGACCTGAAATCTTCAGCGGCCCTGACTTCGTCAAAATCATAAATCATTGACAAAATTGAGTCCCAAGAGACCTAGAAATCATCTCCGGAACCTAGATCCACGGTGACGCTTAAATCTGCAGCGCCCATGGACTTTGTCAGAATCATAAATCAAAGACGAAAATTGAGTCCCTAGAGACCCAGAAATCATCACAGGAACCCAGATCCTTGGGGACGCTGAAATCTTCAGCGCCACTAGTCTACGTC
>JANKYH010001625.1:0-33624 GCA_027475595.1 Populus davidiana x Populus alba var. pyramidalis | reverse complement strand
TCGTCAGACTCATAAAGCAAAGACGAAAACTGAGTCCCTAGAGACCCATAATCATCACCGGAATCGAGATCCACGGTGACCTGAAATCTTCAGCCCCTATGACGACGTTAGACTCATAAATCATCACGAAAACTGAGTCCCTAGAGACCCAGAAATCATCCCCGAATCGAGATCCACGGTGACGCTGAAATCTTCAGCCCCTATGGACGACGTTAGACTCATAAATCATTCCGAAACTGAGTCCTAGAGACCCAGAAATCATCCCCGGAACCCAGATCCACGGTGACGATGAAATCTTCAGCCCCTATGGACGACGTTAGACTCATAAATCATTCACGAAAATTGAGTCCCTAGAGACCCATAAATCATCCCCGAATCGAGATCCCGGTGACGCTGAAATCTTCAGCCCCTATGACGACGTTAGACTCATAAGCAAAGACGAAAACTGAGTACCTAGAGACCCAGAAATCATCACCGAACCCAGATCCACGTGACGCTGAAATCTTCAGCCCCTATGGACGACGTCAGACTCATAAAGCAAAGACGAAAACTGAGTCCCTAGAGACCCAGAAATCATCCCCGGAACCCAGATCCACGGTGACGCTGAAATCTTCAGCCCCTATGGACGACGTTAGACTCGTAAATCATTCACGAAAACTGAGTCCCTAGAGACCCAGAAATCATCCCCGGATCGAGATCCACGTGACGCTGTAATCTTCAGCCCCTGTGGACGACGTTAGACTCATAAATCATCACGAAACTGAGTCCCTAGAGACCCATAAATCATCCCCGAATCGAGATCCACGGTGACGCTGAAATGTTCAGCCCCTATGCGACGTTAGACTCATAAAGCAAGACGAAAACTGAGTACCTAGAGACCCAGAATCATCACCGGAATCGAGATCCACGGTGACGCTGAAATCTTGAGCCCCTATGGACGACGTTAGACTCATAAATCATTCACGAAAACTGAGTCCCTAGAGACCCAGAAATCATCCCCGGAATCGAGATCCCGGTGACGCTGAAATCTTCAGCCCCTATGGACGACGTTAGACTCCTAAATCATTCACGAAACTGAGTCCCTAGAGACCCATAAATCATCCCCGGATCGAGATCCACGGTGACGCTGAAATCTTCAGCCCCTATGGACGACGTTAGACTCATAAAGCAAAGACGAAACTGAGTACCTAGAGACCCAGAAATCATCACCGGAATCGAGATCCCGGTGACGCTGAAATCTTGAGCCCCTATGGACGACGTTAGACTCATAATCATTCACGAAAACTGAGTCCCTAGAGACCAGAAATCACCCCCGAACCCAGATCCATGGTGACGCTGAATCTTCAGCCCCTATGGACGACGTTAGACTCATAAATCATTCACAAAACTGAGTCCCTAGAGACCAGAATCATCCCCGGAATCGAGATCCACGGTGACGTTGAAATCTTCAGCCCCTATGGACGACTTAGACTCATAAATCATTCACGAAAACTGAGTCCCTAGAGACCCAGAAATCATCCTCGAATCGAGATCCACGGTGACGGTGAAATCTTCAGCCCCTATGGACACGTTAGACTCATAAATCATTCACGAAAACTGAGTCCCTAGAGACCCCAGAAATCAACCCCGGAATCGAGATCCCGGTGACGCTGAAATCTTCAGCCCCTATGGACGACGTCAGACTCATAAATCAAAGACGAAAACTGAGTCCCTAGAGAACCAGAAATAATCACCGGAATTGAGATCCACGGTGACGCTGTTATCTTCAGCGCCCCTGGACTTCGTCAGACTCAAAAGCAAAGACGAAAACTGAGTCCCTAGAGACCCATAAATCATCACCGGAATCGAGATCCACGGTGACGCTGAAATCTTCACCCCTATGGACGACGTTAGACTCATAAATCATTCACGAAAACTGAGTCCCTAGAGACCCATAAATCATCCCCGAATCGAGATCCACGGTGTGAACGCTGAAATCTTCAGCCCCTATGGACGACGTTAGACTCATAAATCATTCACGAAAACTGAGTCCCTAGAGACCCAGAAATCATCCCCGAATCGAGATCCACGGTGACGGTGAATCTTCAGCCCCTATGGACGACGTTAACTCATAAATCATTCACGAAAACTGAGTCCCTAGAGACCCAGAAATCATCCCCGGAATCGAGATCTACGGTGACGCTAAAATATTCAGCCCCTGTGGACGACGTTAGACTCATAAATCTTCACGAAAACTGAGTCCCTAGAGACGCAAAATCATCCCCGGAATCGAGATCCACGGTGACGCTGAAATCTTCACGCCCCTGGACTTCGTCAGACTCATAAGCAAAGACGAAACTGAGTCCCTAGAAGACCCATACATCATCACCGGAATCGAGATCCACGGTGACGCTGAATCTTCAGCCCCTATGGACGACGTTAGACTCATAAATCATTCACGAAAACTGAGTCCCTAGAGACCCTAAATCATCCCGGAATCGAGATCCATGGTGACGCTGAAATCTTCAGCCCCTATGGACGACGTTAGACTCATAAATCATTCACGAAAACTGAGTCCCTAGAGACCCATAAATCATCCCCGGAATCGAGATCCACGTGACGCTGAAATCTTCAGCCCCTATGGACGTTAGACTCATAAATCATTCACGAAAACTGAGTCCCTAGAGACCCAGAAATCATCCCCGGAATCGAGATCCACGTGACGCTGAAATCTTCACCCCTATGGACGACGTTAGACTCATAAATCATTCACGAAAACTGAGTCCCTAGAGACCCAGAAATCATCCCCGAACCCAGATCCACGGTGACGCTGAAATCTTCAGCCCCTATGGACGACGTTAGACTCATAAATCATTCACGAAAATTGAGTCCCTAGAGACCCATAAATCATCCCCGGAATCGAGATCCACGGTGACGCTGAAATCTTCAGCCCCTATGGACGACGTTAGACTCATAAAGCAAAGACGAAAACTGAGTACCTAGAGACCCAGAAATCATCACCGGAACCCAGATCCACGGTGACGCTGAAATCTTCAGCCCCTATGGACGACGTCAGACTCATAAAGCAAAGACGAAAACTGAGTCCCTAGAGACCCAGAAATCATCCCCGGAACCCAGATCCACGGTGACGCTGAAATCTTCAGCCCCTATGGACGACGTTAGACTCGTAAATCATTCACGAAAACTGAGTCCCTAGAGACCCAGAAATCATCCCCGGAATCGAGATCCACGGTGACGCTGTAATCTTCAGCCCCTGTGGACGACGTTAGACTCATAAATCATTCACGAAAACTGAGTCCCTAGAGACCCATAAATCATCCCCGGAATCGAGATCCACGGTGACGCTGAAATCTTCAGCCCCTATGGACGACGTTAGACTCATAAAGCAAAGACGAAAACTGAGTACCTAGAGACCCAGAAATCATCACCGGAACCCAGATCCACGGTGACGCTGAAATCTTCAGCCCCTATGGACGACGTCAGACTCATAAAGCAAAGACGAAAACTGAGTCCCTAGAGACCCAGAAATCATCCCCGGAACCCAGATCCACGGTGACGCTGAAATCTTCAGCCCCTATGGACGACGTTAGACTCATAAATCATTCACGAAAACTGAGTCCCTAGAGACGCAAAAATCATCCCCGGAATCGAGATCCACGGTGACGCTGAAATCTTCAGCGCCCCTGGACTTCGTCAGACTCATAAAGCAAAGACGAAAACTGAGTCCCTAGAGACCCATAAATCATCACCGGAATCGAGATCCACGGTGACGCTGAAATCTTCAGCCCCTATGGACGACGTTAGACTCATAAATCATTCACGAAAACTGAGTCCCTAGAGACCCAGAAATCATCCCCGGAATCGAGATCCACGGTGACGCTGAAATCTTCAGCCCCTATGGACGACGTTAGACTCATAAATCATTCACGAAAACTGAGTCCCTAGAGACCCAGAAATCATCCCCGGAACCCATATCCACGGTGAGGCTGAAATCTTCAGCCCCTATGGACGACGTTAGACTCATAAATCATTCACGAAAATTGAGTCCCTAGAGACCCATAAATCATCCCCGGAATCGAGATCCACGGTGACGCTGAAATCTTCAGCCCCTATGGACGACGTTAGACTCATAAAGCAAAGACGAAAACTGAGTACCTAGAGACCCAGAAATCATCACCGGAACCCAGATCCACGGTGACGCTGAAATCTTCAGCCCCTATGGACGACGTCAGACTCATAAAGCAAAGACGAAAACTGAGTCCCTAGAGACCCAGAAATCATCCCCGGAACCCAGATCCACGGTGACGCTGAAATCTTCAGCCCCTATGGACGACGTTAGACTCGTAAATCATTCACGAAAACTGAGTCCCTAGAGACCCAGAAATCATCCCCGGAATCGAGATCCACGGTGACGCTGAAATCTTCAGCCCCTATGGACGACGTTAGACTCCTAAATCATTCACGAAAACTGAGTCCCTAGAGACCCATAAATCATCCCCGGAATCGAGATCCACGGTGACGCTGAAATCTTCAGCCCCTATGGACGACGTTAGACTCATAAAGCAAAGACGAAAACTGAGTACCTAGAGACCCAGAAATCATCACCGGAATCGAGATCCACGGTGACGCTGAAATCTTGAGCCCCTATGGACGACGTTAGACTCATAAATCATTCACGAAAACTGAGTCCCTAGAGACCAGAAATCACCCCCGGAACCCAGATCCATGGTGACGCTGAAATCTTCAGCCCCTATGGACGACGTTAGACTCATAAATCATTCACGAAAACTGAGTCCCTAGAGACCCAGAAATCATCCCCGGAATCGAGATCCACGGTGACGTTGAAATCTTCAGCCCCTATGGACGACGTTAGACTCATAAATCATTCACGAAAACTGAGTCCCTAGAGACCCAGAAATCATCCCCGGAATCGAGATCCACGGTGACGGTGAAATCTTCAGCCCCTATGGACGACGTTAGACTCATAAATCATTCACGAAAACTGAGTCCCTAGAGACCCAGAAATCAACCCCGGAATCGAGATCCACGGTGACGCTGAAATCTTCAGCCCCTATGGACGACGTCAGACTCATAAATCAAAGACGAAAACTGAGTCCCTAGAGAACCAGAAATAATCACCGGAATTGAGATCCACGGTGACGCTGTTATCTTCAGCGCCCCTGGACTTCGTCAGACTCATAAAGCAAAGACGAAAACTGAGTCCCTAGAGACCCATAAATCATCACCGGAATCGAGATCCACGGTGACGCTGAAATCTTCAGCCCCTATGGACGACGTTAGACTCATAAATCATTCACGAAAACTGAGTCCCTAGAGACCCATAAATCATCCCCGGAATCGAGATCCACGGTGACGGTGAAATCTTCAGCCCCTATGGACGACGTTAGACTCATAAATCATTCACGAAAACTGAGTCCCTAGAGACCCAGAAATCATCCCCGGAATCGAGATCCACGGTGACGCTGAAATCTTCAGCCCCTATGGACGACGTCAGACTCATAAATCAAAGACGAAAACTGAGTCCCTAGAGAACCAGAAATAATCACCGGAATTGAGATCCACGGTGACGCTGTTATCTTCAGCGCCCCTGGACTTCGTCAGACTCATAAAGCAAAGACGAAAACTGAGTCCCTAGAGACCCATAAATCATCACCGGAATCGAGATCCACGGTGACGCTGAAATCTTCAGCCCCTATGGACGACGTTAGACTCATAAATCATTCACGAAAACTGAGTCCCTAGAGACCCATAAATCATCCCCGGAATCGAGATCCACGGTGACGCTGAAATCTTCAGCCCCTATGGACGACGTTAGACTCATAAATCATTCACGAAAACTGAGTCCCTAGAGACCCAGAAATCATCCCCGGAACCCAGATCCACGGTGACGCTGAAATCTTCAGCCCCTATGGACGACGTTAGACTCATAAATCATTCACGAAAACTGAGTCCCTAGAGACGCAAAAATCATCCCCGGAATCGAGATCCACGGTGACGCTGAAATCTTCAGCGCCCCTGGACTTCGTCAGACTCATAAAGCAAAGACGAAAACTGAGTCCCTAGAGACCCATAAATCATCACCGGAATCGAGATCCACGGTGACGCTGAAATCTTCAGCCCCTATGGACGACGTTAGACTCATAAATCATTCACGAAAACTGAGTCCCTAGAGACCCAGAAATCATCCCCGGAATCAAGATCCACGGTGACGGTGAAATCTTCAGCCCCTATGGACGACGTTAGACTCGTAAATCATTCACAAAAACTGAGTCCCTAGAGACCCAGAAATCATCCCCGGAATCGAGATCCACGGTGACGCTGTAATCTTCAGCCCCTATGGACGACGTTAGACTCATAAATCATTCACGAAAACTGAGTCCCTAGAGACCCATAAATCATCCCCGGAATCGAGATCCACGGTGACGCTGAAATGTTCAGCCCCTATGGACGACGTTAGACTCATAAAGCAAAGACGAAAACTGAGTACCTAGAGACCCAGAAATCATCACCGGAATCGAGATCCACGGTGACGCTGAAATCTTGAGCCCCTATGGACGACGTTAGACTCATAAATCATTCACGAAAACTGAGTCCCTAGAGACCCAGAAATCATCCCCGGAATCGAGATCCACGGTGACGCTGAAATCTTCAGCCCCTATGGACGACGTTAGACTCCTAAATCATTCACGAAAACTGAGTCCCTAGAGACCCAGAAATCATCACCGGAATCGAGATCCACGGTGACGCTGAAATCTTGAGCCCCTATGGACGACGTTAGACTCATAAATCATTCACGAAAACTGAGTCCCTAGAGACCCAGAAATCATCCCCGGAATCGAGATCCACGGTGACGCTGAAATCTTCAGCCCCTATGGACGACGTGAGACTCATAAATCATTCACGAAAACTGAGTCCCTAGAGACCCAGAAATCATCCCCGGAACCCAGATCCACGGTGACGCTGAAATCTTCAGCCCCTATGGACGACGTCAGACTCATAAATCATTCACGAAAACTGAGTCCCTAGAGACCCAAAAATCATCACAAGAACCCAGATCCTTGGGGACGCTGAAATCTTCAGCGCCGCTAGACTACGTTAGAATCTTAAATCATTGATGAAAACTGAGTCCCTAGAGACCCAGAAATCATCCCCAGAACCCAGATCCACGGTGATGCTTAAATCTGTAGCGCACCTTGACAGCGTTAGAATCATAAATCAGTGATGAAAACTGAGTCCCTAGAGACCCAGAAATCATCTCCGGAATCGAGATCTACGGTGACGCTAAAATATTCAGCGCCCTTAGACTTTGTCGGAATCATAAATCTGTGACAAAAACTGCATCCCTAGAGACCCAGAAATCATCCCCGGAACCCAGATCCACGGTGACGCTGAAATCTTCAGCCCCCATGGACGACGTCAGACTCATAAATCATTCACGAAAACTGAGTCCCTCTACACCTAGAAATCATCACCGGAACCAACTTCCACCGCTGACGCTGAAATCTTCAGCGCGCATGGACTTTGTCAGAATCATAAATCAGTGACGAAAACTAGGTCCCTTGAGACCCATAAATCATCACCAGAATCGAGATCTACGGTGACGCTGAAATCATCAGCGGCCCTGGACTTCGTCAAAATCATAAATCATTGACAAAAACTGAGTCCCAAGAGACCTAGAAATCATCCCTCGAACCTAGATCCACGGTGACGCTTAAATCTGCAGCGCCCATGGACTTTGTCAGAATCATAAATCAAAGACGAAAACTGAGTCCCTAGAGACCCAGAAATCATCACAGGAACCCAGATCCTTGGGGATGCTGAAATCTTCAGCGCCACTAGTCTACGTCAGAATCTTAAATCATTGACGAAAACTGCGTCCCTAGAGACCCAGAAATCATCCCCGTAACCCAGATCCACGGTGAGGCTTAAATCTGCAACGCACCTTGACAACGTTAGAATCATAAATCAATGACGAAAACTGAGTCCCTAGAGAACCATAAATCATCTCCGGAATGGAGATCCACGGTGACGCTGAACTCTTCACCGCACCTGGACTTCGTTTGAATCATAAATCACTGACAAAAACTGAGTCCCTAGAGACCCAAAAATCATCACAAGAACCCAGATCCTTGGGGACGCTGAAATCTACAGCGCCACTAGACTACGTCAGAATCTTAAATCATTGACGAAAACTGAGTCCCTAGAGACCCAGAAATCATCCCAGAACCCAGATCCACGGTGACGCTTAAATCTGTAGTGCACCTTGACAGCGTTAGAATCATAAATCAGTGACGAAAACTGAGTCCCTAGAGACCCAGAAATGATCTCCGGAATCGAGATCTACGGTGACGCTAAAATATTCAGCGCCCTTAGACTTTGTCGGAATCATAAATCAGTGACAAAAACTGCATCCCTAGAGACCCAGAAATCATCCCCGGAACCCAGATCCACGGTGACGCTGAAATCCTCAGCCCCCATGGACGACGTCAGACTCATAAATCATTCACGAAAACTGAGTCCCTCTAGACCTAGAAATCATCACCGGAACCAACTTCCACCGCTGACGCTGAAATCTTCAGCGCCCATGGACTTTGTCAGAATCATAAATCAGTGATGAAAACTGGGTCCCTTCAGATCCAGAAATCATCACCAGAATCGAGATCCACGGTGATGCTTAAATCTGCAGCCCCAATGGACGACGTCAGACTCATAAATCATTCACGAAAACTAAGTCCCTAGAGACCCAGAAATCATCTCCGGAATCGAGATCCACGGTGACGCTTAAATCTGCAGCGCCAATGGACTTTGTCAGAATCATAAATCAAAGACGAAAACTGAGTCCCTAGAGACCCAGAAATCATCACAGGAACCCAGATCCTTGGGGACGCTGAAATCTTCAGCGCCACTAGACTACGTCAGAGTCATAAATCAGTGACGAAAACTGCGTCCCTAGAGACCCAGAAATCATCGCCGGAATCGAGATCTACGGTGACGCTGAACTCTTCACCGCCCCTGGACTTCGTTTGAATCATAAGTCACTAACAAAAACTGAGTCCCTAGAGACCCAGAAATCATCCCCGGAACCCAGATCCACGGTGACGCTTAAAATATTCAGCGCCCTTAGACTTTGTCGGAATCATAAATCTGTGACAAAAACTGAGTCCCAAGAGACCTAGAAATCATCCCCGGAACCTAGATCCACGGTGACGCTTAAATCTGCAGCGCCCATGGACTTTGTCAGAATCATAAATCAAAGACGAAAACTGAGTCCCTAGAGACCCAGAAATCATCACAGGAACCCAGATCCTTGGGGACGCTGAAATCTTCAGCGCCACTAGACTACGTCAGAGTCTTAAATCATTGACGAAAACTGAGTGCCTAGAGACCCAGAAATCATTCCCAGAACCCAGATCCACGGTGACGCTTAAATCTGTAGCGCACCTTGACAGCGTTAGAATCATAAATCAGTGACGAAAACTGCGTCCCTAGAGACCCAGAAATCATCGCCGGAATCGAGATCTACGGTGACGCTGAACTCTTCACCGCCCCTGGACTTCGTTTGAATCATAAGTCACTAACAAAAACTGAGTCCCTAGAGACCCAAAAATCATCCCCGGAACCCAGATCCACGGTGACGCTTAAAATATTCAGCGCCCTTAGACTTTGTCGGAATCATAAATCTGTGACAAAAACTGAGTCCCAAGAGACCTAGAAATCATCCCCGGAACCTAGATCCACGGTGACGCTTAAATCTGCAGCGCCCATGGACTTTGTCAGAATCATAAATCAAAGACGAAAACTGAGTCCCTAGAGACCCAGAAATCATCACAGGAACCCAGATCCTTGGGGACGCTGAAATCTTCAGCGCCACTAGTCTACGTCAGAATCTTAAATTATTGACGAAACCTGAGTCCCTAGAGACCCAAAAATCATCCCCGGAACCCAGATCCACGGTGATGCTTAAATCTGTAGCGCACCTTGACAGCGTTAGAATCATAAATCAATGACGAAAACTGCGTCCCTAGAGACCCAGAAATCATCTCTGGAATCGAGATCTACGGTGACGCTAAAATATTCAGCCCCTTCGACTTCGTCAGAATCATCAATCAGTGACAAAAACTGAATCCCTAAAGACCCAGAAATCATCCATGGAACCCAGATCCACGGTGACGCTGAAATCCTCAGCCCCTATGGACGACGTCAGACTCATAAATCATTCACGAAAACTGAGTCCCTAGAGACCTAGAAATCATCCCCGGAACCCAGATCCACGGTGACGCTTAAATCTGCAGCGCCCATGGACTTTGTCAGAATCATAAATCAAAGACGAAAACTGAGTCCCTAGAGACCCAGAAATCATCACAGGAACCCAGATCCTTGGGGACGCTGAAATCTTCAGCGCCACTAGTCTACGTCAGAATCTTAAATTATTGACGAAAACTGAGTCCCTAGAGACCCAAAAATCATCCCCGGAACCCAGATCCACGGTGACGCTTAAATCTGTAGCGCACCTTGACAGCGTTAGAATCATAAATCAATGACGAAAACTGCGTCCCTAGAGACCCAGAAATCATCTCTGGAATCGAGATCTACGGTGACGCTAAAATATTCAGCCCCTTAGACTTCGTCAGAATCATCAATCAGTGACAAAAACTGAATCCCTAGAGACCCAGAAATCATCCATGGAACCCAGATCCACGGTGACGCTGAAATCCTCAGCCCCTATGGACGACGTCAGACTCATAAATCATTCACGAAAACTGAGTCCCTAGAGACCTAGAAATCATCCCCGGAACCCAGATCCACGGTGACGCTTAAATCTGCAGCGCCCATGGACTTTGTCAGAATCATAAATCAAAGACGAAAACTGAGTCCCTAGAGACCCAGAAATCATCACAGGAACCCAGATCCTTGGGGACGCTGAAATCTTCAGCGCCACTAGTCTACGTCAGAATCTTAAATTATTGACGAAAACTGAGTCCCTAGAGACCCAAAAATCATCCCCGGAACCCAGATCCTTGGGGACGCTGAAATCTTCAGCGCCACTAGTCTACGTCAGAATCTTAAATCATTGACGAAAACTGAGTCCCTAGAGACCCGGAAATCATCCCCGGAACCCAGATCCACGGTGACGCTTAAACCTGTAGCGCACCTTGACAGCGTTAGAATCATAAATCAATGACGAAAACTGAGTCCCTAGAGACCCAGAAATCATGCCCAGAACCCAGATCCACGGTGACGCATAAACCTGTAGCGCACCTTGACAGCGTTAGAATCATAAATCAGTGACGAAAACTAAGTCCCTAGAGACCCAGAAATCATCACCGGAATCGAGATCCACGGTGACGCTGAAATCTTCAGCGGCCCTGGACTTCGTCAAAATCATAAATCATTGACAAAATTGAGTCCCAAGAGACCTAGAAATCATCTCCGGAACCTAGATCCACGTGACGCTTAAATCTGCAGCGCCCATGGACTTTGTCAGAATCATAAATCAAAGACGAAAATTGAGTCCCTAGAGACCCAGAAATCATCACAGGAACCCAGATCCTTGGGACGCTGAAATCTTCAGCGCCACTAGTCTACGTCAGAATCTTAAATCATTGACGAAAACTGAGTCCCAAGAGACCTAGAAATCATCCCCGGAACCTAGATCCACGGTGACGCTTAAATCTGCAGCGCCCATGGACTTTGTCAGAATCATAAATCAAAGACGAAAACTGAGTCCCTAGAGACCCAGAAATCATCACAGGAACCCAGATCCTTGGGGACGCTGAAATCTTCAGCGCCACTAGTCTACGTCAGAATCTTAAATCATTGACGAAAACTGAGTCCCTAGAGACCCGGAAATCATCCCCGGAACCCAGATCCACGGTGACGCTTAAACCTGTAGCGCACCTTGACAGCGTTAGAATCATAAATCAATGACGAAAACTGAGTCCCTAGAGACCCAGAAATCATGCCCAGAACCCAGATCCACGGTGACGCATAAACCTGTAGCGCACCTTGACAGCGTTAGAATCATAAATCAGTGACGAAAACTGAGTCCCTAGAGACCCAGAAATCATCACCGGAATCGAGATCCACGGTGACGCTGAAATCTTCAGCGGCCCTGGACTTCGTCAAAATCATAAATCATTGACAAAAATTGAGTCCCAAGAGACCTAGAAATCATCTCCGGAACCTAGATCCACGGTGACGCTTAAATCTGCAGCGCCCATGGACTTTGTCAGAATCATAAATCAAAGACAAAAACTGAGTCCCTAGAGACCCGGAAATCATCCCCGGAACCCAGATCCACGGTGACGCTTAAACCTGTAGCGCACCTTGACAGCGTTAGAATCATAAATCAATGACGAAAACTGAGTCCCTAGAGACCCAGAAATCATGCCCCGGAATCGAGATCTACGGTGACGCTAAAATATTCAGCGCCCTTAGACTTTGCCGGAATCATAAATCTGTGACAAAAACTGCATCCCTAGAGACCCAGAAATCATCCCCGGAACCCAGATCCACGGTGACGCTTAAATCTGTAGCGCACCTTGACAGCGTTAGAATCATAAATCAATGACGAAAACTGCGTCCCTAGAGACCTAGAAATCATCTCTGGAATCGAGATCTACGGTGACGCTAAAATATTCAGCCCCTTAGACTTCGTCAGAATCATCAATCAGTGACAAAAACTGAATCCCTAGAGACCCAGAAATCATCCATGGAACCCAGATCCACGGTGACGCTGAAATCCTCAGCCCCTATGGACGACGTCAGACTCATAAATCATTCACGAAAACTGAGTCCCTAGATACCTAGAAATCATCCCCGGAACCCAGATCCACGGTGACGCTTAAATCTGCAGCGCCCATGGACTTTGTCAGAATCATAAATCAAAGACGAAAACTGAGTCCCTAGAGACCCAGAAATCATCACAGGAACCCAGATCCTTGGGGACGCTGAAATCTTCAGCGCCACTAGACTACGTCAGAATCTTAAATCATTGACGAAATCTGAGTGCCTAGAGACCCAGAAATCATCCCAGAACCCAGATCCACGGTGACGCTTAAATCTGTAGCGCACCTTGACAGCGTTAGAATCATAAATCAGTGACGAAAACTGCGTCCCTAGAGACCCAGAAATCATCGCCGGAATCGAGATCCACGGTGACGCTGAACTCTTCACCGCCCCTGGACTTTGTTTGAATCATAAATCACTGACAAAACCTGAGTCCCTAGAGACCCAAAAATCATCACAAGAACCCAGATCCTTGGGGACGCTGAAATCTTCAGCGCCACTAGACTACGTCAGAATCTTAAATCATTGACGAAAACTGAGTCCCTAGAGACCCAGAAATCATCCCAGAACCCAGATCCACGGTGACGCTTAAATCTGTAGCGCACCTTGACAGCGTTAGAATCATAAATCAGTGACGAAAACTGAGTCCCTAGAGACCCAGAAATCATTGCCGGAATCGAGATCTACGGTGACGCTCAAATATTCAGCGCACTTAGACTTTGTCGGAATCATAAATCAGTGACAAAAACTGCATCCCTAGAGACCCAGAAATCATCCCTGGAACCCAGATCCACGGTGACGCTGAAATCCTCAGCCCCTATGGACGACGTCAGACTCATAAATCAGGCACGAAAACTGAGTCCCTCTAGACCTAGAAATCATCACCGGAACCAACTTCCACCGCTGACGCTGAAATCTTCAGCGCCCATGGACTTTGTCAGAATCATAAATCAGTGATGAAAACTGGCTCCCTTGAGATCCAGAAATCATCACCGGAATCGAGATCCACGGTGATGCTTAAATCCTCAGCCCCAATGGACGACGTCAGACTCATAAATCATTCACGAAAACTAAGTCCCTAGAGACCTAGAAATCATCCTCGGAACCCAGATCCACGCTGACGCTTAAATCTGCAGCGCCCATGGACTTTGTCAGAATCATAAATCAAAGACGAAAACTGAGTCCCTAGAGACCCAAAAATCATCACAGGAACCTAGATCCTTGGGGACGCTGAAATCTTCAGCAACACTAGACTACGTCAGAATCTTAAATCATTGACGAAAACTGAGTGCCTAGAGACCCAGAAATAATTCCCAAAACCCAGATCCACGGTGACGCTTCAATCTGTAGCGCACCTTGACAGCGTTAGAATCATAAATCAGTGACGAAAACTGAGTCCCTAGAGACCCAGAAATCATCGCCGGAATCGAGATCCACGGTGACACTGAACTCTTCACCGCCCCTGGACTTTGTCAGAATCATAAATCAGTGACGAAAACTGGGTCCGTAGAGACCCAGAAATCATCCCCGGAACCCAGATCCACGGTGACGCTGAAATCTTCAGCCCCTATGGACGACGTCAGACTCATAAATCAAAAACGAAAACTAAGTCCCTAGAGACCCAGAAATCATCACCGGAATCGAGATCCACGGTGACGCTGAAATCTTCAGCGGTCCTGGACTTCGTCAAAATCATAAATCATTGACAAAAACTGAGTCCCAAGAGACCTAGAAATCATCCCCGGAACCTAGATCCACGGTGACGCTTAAATCTGCAGCGCCCATGGACTTTGTCAGAATCATAAATCAAAGACGAAAACTGAGTCCCTAGAGACCCAGAAATCATCACAGGAACCCAGATCCTTGGGGACGCTGAAATCTTCAGCGCCACTAGTCTACGTCAGAATCTTAAATCATTGACGAAAACTGAGTCCCTAGAGACCCGGAAATCATCCCCGGAACCCAGATCCACGGTGACGCTTAAACCTGTAGCGCACCTTGACAGCGTTAGAATCATAAATCAATGACGAAAACTGAGTCCCTAGAGACCCAGAAATCATGCCCAGAACCCAGATCCACGGTGACGCATAAACCTGTAGCGCACCTTGACAGCGTTAGAATCATAAATCAGTGACGAAAACTAAGTCCCTAGAGACCCAGAAATCATCACCGGAATCGAGATCCACGGTGACGCTGAAATCTTCAGCGGCCCTGGACTTCGTCAAAATCATAAATCATTGACAAAAATTGAGTCCCAAGAGACCTAGAAATCATCTCCGGAACCTAGATCCACGGTGACGCTTAAATCTGCAGCGCCCATGGACTTTGTCAGAATCATAAATCAAAGACGAAAATTGAGTCCCTAGAGACCCAGAAATCATCACAGGAACCCAGATCCTTGGGGACGCTGAAATCTTCAGCGCCACTAGTCTACGTCAGAATCTTAAATCATTGACGAAAACTGAGTCCCAAGAGACCTAGAAATCATCCCCGGAACCTAGATCCACGGTGACGCTTAAATCTGCAGCGCCCATGGACTTTGTCAGAATCATAAATCAAAGACGAAAACTGAGTCCCTAGAGACCCAGAAATCATCACAGGAACCCAGATCCTTGGGGACGCTGAAATCTTCAGCGCCACTAGTCTACGTCAGAATCTTAAATCATTGACGAAAACTGAGTCCCTAGAGACCCGGAAATCATCCCCGGAACCCAGATCCACGGTGACGCTTAAACCTGTAGCGCACCTTGACAGCGTTAGAATCATAAATCAATGACGAAAACTGAGTCCCTAGAGACCCAGAAATCATGCCCAGAACCCAGATCCACGGTGACGCATAAACCTGTAGCGCACCTTGACAGCGTTAGAATCATAAATCAGTGACGAAAACTGAGTCCCTAGAGACCCAGAAATCATCACCGGAATCGAGATCCACGGTGACGCTGAAATCTTCAGCGGCCCTGGACTTCGTCAAAATCATAAATCATTGACAAAAATTGAGTCCCAAGAGACCTAGAAATCATCTCCGGAACCTAGATCCACGGTGACGCTTAAATCTGCAGCGCCCATGGACTTTGTCAGAATCATAAATCAAAGACGAAAATTGAGTCCCTAGAGACCCAGAAATCATCACAGGAACCCAGATCCTTGGGGACGCTGAAATCTTCAGCGCCACTAGTCTACGTCAGAATCTTAAATCATTGACGAAAACTGAGTCCCTAGAGGCCCGGAAATCATCCCCGGAACCCAGATCCACGGTGACGCATAAACCTGTAGCGCACCTTGACAGCGTTAGAATCATAAATCAATGACGAAAACTGAGTCCCTAGAGACCCAGAAATCATCACCGGAATCGAGATCCACGGTGACGCTGAAATCTTCAGCGGCCCTGGACTTCGTCAAAATCATAAATCATTGACAAAAATTGAGTCCCAAGAGACCTAGAAATCATCTCCGGAACCTAGATCCACGGTGACGCTTAAATCTGCAGCGCCCATGGACTTTGTCAGAATCATAAATCAAAGACGAAAATTGAGTCCCTAGAGACCCAGAAATCATCACAGGAACCCAGATCCTTGGGGACGCTGAAATCTTCAGCGCCACTAGTCTACGTCAGAATCTTAAATCATTGACGAAAACTGAGTCCCTAGAGGCCCGGAAATCATCCCCGGAACCCAGATCCACGGTGACGCATAAACCTGTAGCGCACCTTGACAGCGTTAGAATCATAAATCAGTGACGAAAACTGAGTCCCTAGAGACCCAGAAATCATCACCGGAATCGAGATCCACGGTGACGCTGAAATCTTCAGCGGCCCTGGACTTCGTCAAAATCATAAATCATTGACAAAAATTGAGTCCCAAGAGACCTAGAAATCATCTCCGGAACCTAGATCCACGGTGACGCTTAAATCTGCAGCGCCCATGGACTTTGTCAGAATCATAAATCAAAGACGAAAATTGAGTCCCTAGAGACCCAGAAATCATCACAGGAACCCAGATCCTTGGGGACGCTGAAATCTTCAGCGCCACTAGTCTACGTCAGAATCTTAAATCATTGACGAAAACTGAGTCCCTAGAGACCCAGAAATCATCCCCGGAACCCAGATCCACGGTGACGCTTAAATCTGTAGCGCACCTTGACAGCGTTAGAATCATAAATCAATGACGAAAACTGAGTCCCTAGAGACCCAGAAATCATCGCCGGAATCGAGATCCACGGTGACGCTGAAATCTTCAGCGGCCCTGGACTTCGTCAAAATCATAAATCATTGACAAAAATTGAGTCCCAAGAGACCTAGAAATCATCTCCGGAACCTAGATCCACGGTGACGCTGAAATCTTCAGCGCCCCTGGACTACGTTAGAATCATAAGTCACTGACAAAAACTGGGTCCGTAGAGACCCAGAAATCATCCCCGGAACCCAGATCCACGGTGACGCTGAAATCTTCAGCCCCTATGGACGACGTCAGACTCATAAATCAAAAACGAAAACTAAGTCCCTAGAGACCCAGAAATCATCACCGGAATCGAGATCCACGGTGACGCTGAAATCTTCAGCGCGCCTGGACTTTGTTAGAATCATAAATCACTGACAAAAACTGAGTCCCTAGAGACCCAAAAATCATCACCGGAATCGAGATCCACGGTGACGCTTAAATCTGTAGCGCACCTTGACAGCGTTAGAATCATAAATCAGTGACGAAAACTGAGTCCCTACATACCCATAAATCATCTCCGGAATCGAGATCTACGTTGACGCTAAAATATTCAGCGCCCTTAGACTTTGTCGGAATCATAAATCTGTGACAAAAACTGCATCCCTAGAGACCCAGAAATCATCCCCGGAACCCAGATCCACGGTGACGCTGAAATCTTCAGCCCCCATGGACGACGTTAGACTCATAAATCATTCACAAAAACTGAGTCCCTCTAGACCTAGAAATCATCACCGGAACCAACTTCCACCGCTGACGCTGAAATCTTCAGCGCCCATGGACTTTGTCAGAATCATAAATCAGTGACGAAAACTGGGTCCCTAGAGACCCAGAAATCATCACCGGAATCGAGATCCACGGTGACGCTGAAATCTTCAGCGGTCCTGGACTTCGTCAAAATCATAAATCATTGACAAAAACTGAGTCCCAAGAGACCTAGAAATCATCCCCGGAACCTAGATCCACGGTGACGCTTAAATCTGCAGCGCCCATGGACTTTGTCAGAATCATAAATCAAACACGAAAACTGAGTCCCTAGAGACCCAGAAATCATCACAGGAACCCAGATCCTTGGGGACGCTGAAATCTTCAGCGCCACTAGTCTACGTCAGAATCTTAAATCATTGACGAAAACTGAGTCCCTAGAGACCCGGAAATCATCCCCGGAACCCAGATCCACGGTGACGCTTAAACCTGTAGCGCACCTTGACAGCGTTAGAATCATAAATCAATGACGAAAACTGAGTCCCTAGAGACCCAGAAATCATGCCCAGAACCCAGATCCACGGTGACGCATAAACCTGTAGCGCACCTTGACAGCGTTAGAATCATAAATCAGTGACGAAAACTGAGTCCCTAGAGACCCAGAAATCATCACCGGAATCGAGATCCACGGTGACGCTGAAATCTTCAGCGGCCCTGGACTTCGTCAAAATCATAAATCATTGACAAAAATTGAGTCCCAAGAGACCTAGAAATCATCTCCGGAACCTAGATCCACGGTGACGCTTAAATCTGCAGCGCCCATGGACTTTGTCAGAATCATAAATCAAAGGCGAAAATTGAGTCCCTAGAGACCAAGAAATCATCACAGGAACCCAGATCCTTGGGGACGCTGAAATCTTCAGCGCCACTAGTCTACGTCAGAATCTTAAATCATTGACGAAAACTGAGTCCCTAGAGACCCAGAAATCATCCCCGGAACCCAGATCCACGGTGACGCTTAAATCTGTAGCGCACCTTGACAGCGTTAGAATCATAAATCAATGACGAAAACTAAGTCCCTAGAGACCCAGAAATCATCGCCGGAATCGAGATCCACGGTGACGCTGAAATCTTCAGCGCCCCTGGACTACGTTAGAATCATAAGTCACTGACAAAAACTGAGTCCGTAGAGACCCAGAAATCATCCCCGGAACCCAGATCCACGGTGACGCTGAAATCTTCAGCCCCTATGGACGACGTCAGACTCATAAATCAAAAACGAAAACTAAGTCCCTAGAGACCCAGAAATCATCACCGGAATCGAGATCCACGGTGACGCTGAAATCTTCAGCGCGCCTGGACTTTGTTAGAATCATAAATCACTGACAAAAACTGAGTCCCTAGAGACTCAAAAATCATCACAAGAACCCAGATCCTTGGGGACGCTGAAATCTTCAGCGCCATTAGACTATGTCAGAAACTTAAATCATTGACGAAAACTGAGTCCCTAGAGACCCAGAAATCATGCCCAAAACCCAGATCCACGGTGACGCTTAAATCTGTAGTGCACCTTGACTGCGTTAGAATCATAAATCAGTGACGAAAACTGAGTCCCTAGAGACCCAGAAATCATCTCCGGAATCGAGATCTACGGTGACGCTAAAATATTCAGCGCCCTTAGACTTTGTCGGAATCATAAATCTGTGACAAAAACTGCATCCCTAGAGACCCAGAAATCATCCCCGGAACCCAGATCCACGGTGACGCTTAAATCTTCAGCCCCCATGGACGACGTCAGACTCATAAATCATTCACAAAAACTGAGTCCCTCTAGACCTAGAAATCATCACCGGAACCAACTTCCACCGCTGACGCTGAAATCTTCAGCGCCCATGGACTTTGTCAGAATCATAAATCAGTGACGAAAACTGGGTCCCTAGAGACCCAGAAATCATCACCGGAATCGAGATCCACGGTGACGCTGAAATCTTCAGCGGTCCTGGACTTCGTCAAAATCATAAATCATTTACAAAAACTGAGTCCCAAGAGACCTAGAAATCATCCCCGGAACCTAGATCCACGGTGACGCTTAAATCTGCAGCGCCCATGGACTTTGTCAGAATCATAAATCAAAGACGAAAACTGAGTCCCTAGAGACCCAAAAATCATCACAGGAACCCAGATCCTTGGGGACGCTGAAATCTTCAGCGCCACTAGTCTACGTCATAATCTTAAATCATTGACGAAAACTGAGTCCCTAGAGACCCGGAAATCATCCCCGGAACCCAGATCCACGGTGACGCTTAAACCTGTAGCGCACCTTGACAGCGTTAGAATCATAAATCAGTGACGAAAACTGAGTCCCTACATACCCATAAATCATATCCGGAATCGAGATCTACGGTGACGCTCAAATATTCAGCGCCCTTAGACTTTGTCGGAATCATAAATCTGTGACAAAAACTGCATCCCTAGACCCCCAGAAATCATCCCCGGAACCCAGATCCACGGTGACGCTGAAATCTTCAGCCCCCATGGACGACGTCAGACTCATAAATCATTCACAAAAACTGAGTCCCTCTAGACCTAGAAATCATCACCGGAACCAACTTCCACCGCTGACGCTGAAATCTTCAGCGCCCATGGACTTTGTCAGAATCATAAATCAGTGACGAAAACTGGGTCCCTAGAGACCCAGAAATCATCACCGGAATCGAGATCCACGGTGACGCTGAAATCTTCAGCGGTCCTGGACTTCGTCAAAATCATAAATCATTTACAAAAACTGAGTCCCAAGAGACCTAGAAATCATCCCCGGAACCTAGATCCACAGTGACGCTTAAATCTGCAGCGCCCATGGACTTTGTCAGAATCATAAATCAAAGACGAAAACTGAGTCCCTAGAGACCCAAAAATCATCACAGGAACCCAGATCCTTGGGGACGCTGAAATCTTCAGCGCCACTAGTCTACGTCATAATCTTAAATCATTGACGAAAACTGAGTCCCTAGAGACCCGGAAATCATCCCCGGAACCCAGATCCACGGTGACGCTTAAACCTGTAGCGCACCTTGACAGCGTTAGAATCATAAATCAGTGACGAAAACTGAGTCCCTACATACCCATAAATCATATCCGGAATCGAGATCTACGGTGACGCTCAAATATTCAGCGCCCTTAGACTTTGTCGGAATCATAAATCTGTGACAAAAACTGCATCCCTAGACCCCCAGAAATCATCCCCGGAACCCAGATCCACGGTGACGCTGAAATCTTCAGCCCCCATGGACGACGTCAGACTCATAAATCATTCACAAAAACTGAGTCCCTCTAGACCTAGAAATCATCACCGGAACCAACTTCCACCGCTGACGCTGAAATCTTCAGCGCCCATGGACTTTGTAAGAATCATAAATCAGTGACGAAAACTGGGTCCCTTGAGACCCAGAAATCATCACCGGAATCGAGATCCACGGTGACGCTGAAATCTTCAGCGGCCCTGGACTTCGTCAAAATCATAAATCATTGACAAAAACTGAGTCCCAAGAGACCTAGAAATCATCCCGGAACCTAGATCCACGGTGACGCTTAAATCTGCAGCGCCCATGGACTTTGTCAGAATCATAAATCAAAGACGAAAACTGAGTCCCTAGAGACCCAGAAATCATCACAGGAACCCAGATCCTTGGGGACGCTGAAATCTTCAGCGCCACTAGTCTACGTCAGAATCTTAAATCATTGACGAAAACTGAGTCCCTAGAGACCCGGAAATCATCCCCGGAACCCAGATCCACGGTGACGCTTAAACCTGTAGCGCACCTTGACAGCGTTAGAATCATAAATCAGTGACGAAAACTGAGTCCCTAGAGACCCATAAATCATATCCGGAATCGAGATCTACGGTGACGCTCACATATTCAGCGCCCTTAGACTTTGTCGGAATCATAAATCTGTGACAAAAACTGCATCCCTAGAGACCAAGAAATCATCCCCGGAACCCAGATCGACGGTGACGCTGAAATCTTCAGCCCCCTTGGACGACGTCAGACTCATAAATCATTCACAAAAACTGAGTCCCTCTAGACCTAGAAATCATCACCGGAACCAACTTCCACCGCTGACGCTGAAATCTTCAGCGCCCATGGACTTTGTCAGAATCATAAATCAGTGACGAAAACTGGGTCCCTTGAGACCCAGAAATCATCACCGGAATCGAGATCCACGGTGACGCTGAAATCTTCAGCGGCCCTGGACTTCGTCAAAATCATAAATCATTGACAAAAATTGAGTCCCAAGAGACCTAGAAATCATCTCCGGAACCTAGATCCACGGTGACGCTTAAATCTGCAGCGCCCATGGACTTTGTCAGAATCATAAATCAAAGACGAAAATTGAGTCCCTAGAGACCCAGAAATCATCACAGGAACACAGATCCTTGGGGACGCTGAAATCTTCAGCGCCACTAGTCTACGTCAGAATCTTAAATCATTGACGAAAACTGAGTCCCTAGAGACCCAGAAATCATCCCCGGAACCCAGATCCACGGTGACGCTTAAATCTGTAGCGCACCTTGACAGCGTTAGAATCATAAATCAATGACGAAAACTGAGTCCCTAGAGACCCAGAAATCATCGCCGGAATCGAGATCTACGGTGACGCTGAAATCTTCAACGCCCCTGGACTACGTTAGAATCATAAGTCACTGACAAAAACTGAGTCCGTAGAGACCCAAAAATCATCCCCGGAACCCAGATCCACGGTGACGCTGAAATCTTCAGCCCCTATGAACGACGTCAGACTCATAAATCAAAAACGAAAACTAAGTCCCTAGAGACCCAGAAATCATCACCGGAATCGAGATCCACGGTGACGCTGAAATCTTCAGCGCGCCTGGACTTTGTTAGAATCATAAATCACTGACAAAAACTGAGTCCCTAGAGACTCAAAAATCATCACAAGAACCCAGATCCTTGGGGACGCTGAAATCTTCAGCGCCATTAGACTATGTCAGAAACTTAAATCATTGACGAAAACTGAGTCCCTAGAGACCCGGAAATCATCCCCGGAACCCAGATCCACGGTGACGCTTAAATCTGTAGCGCACCTTGACAGCATTAGAATCATAAATCAATGACGAAAACTGAGTCCCTAGAGACCCAGAAATCATGCCCCGAACCCAGATCCACGGTGACGGTTAAACCTGTAGCGCACCTTGACATCGTTAGAATCATAAATCAGTGACGAAAACTGAGTCCCTAGAGACCCAGAAATCATCTCCGGAATCGAGATCTACGGTGACGCTAAAATATTCAGCGCCCTTAGACTTTGTCGGAATCATAAATCTGTGACAAAAACTGCATCCCTAGAGACCCAGAAATCATCCCCGGAACCCAGATCCACGGTGACGCTGAAATCTTCAGCCCCCATGGACGACGTCAGACTCATAAATCATTCACAAAAACTGAGTCCCTCTAGACCTAGAAATCATCACCGGAACCAACTTCCACCGCTGACGCTCAAATCTTCAGCGCCCATGGACTTTGTCAGAATCATAAATCAGTGACGAAAACTGGGTCCCTTGAGACCCAGAAATCATCACCGGAATCGAGATCCACGGTGACGCTGAAATCTTCAGCGGCCCTGGACTTCGTCAAAATCATAAATCATTGACAAAAACTGAGTCCCAAGAGACCTAGAAATCATCCCCGGAACCTAGATCCACGGTGACGCTTAAATCTGCAGCGCCCATGGACTTTGTCAGAATCATAAATCAAAGACGAAAACTGAGTCCCTAGAGACCCAGAAATCATCACAGGAACCCAGATCCACGGTGACGCTTAAATCTGTAGCGCACCTTGACAGCGTTAGAATCATAAATCAATGACGAAAACTGAGTCCCTAGAGACCCAGAAATCATGCCCAAAACCAAGATCCACGGTGACGCTTAAATCTGTAGTGCACCTTGACAGCGTTAGAATCATAAATCAGTGACGAAAACTGAGTCCCTAGAGACCCAGAAATCATCTCCGGAATCGAGATCTACGGTGACGCTAAAATATTCAGCGCCCTTAGACTTTGTCGGAATCATAAATCTGTGACAAAAACTGCATCCCTAGAGACCCAGAAATCATCCCCGGAACCCAGATCCACGGTGACGCTGAAATCTTCAGCCCCCATGGACGACGTCAGACTCATAAATCATTCACAAAAACTGAGTCCCTCTAGACCTAGAAATCATCACCGGAACCAACTTCCACCGCTGACGCTGAAATCTTCAGCGCCCATGGACTTTGTCAGAATCATAAATCAGTGACGAAAACTGGGTCCCTTGAGACCCAGAAATCATCACCGGAATCGAGATCCACGGTGACGCTGAAATCTTCAGCGGCCCTGGACTTCGTCAAAATCATAAATCATTGACAAAAACTGAGTCCCAAGAGACCTAGAAATCATCCCCGGAACCTAGATCCACGGTGACGCTTAAATCTGCAGCGCCCATGGACTTTGTCAGAATCATAAATCAAAGACGAAAACTGAGTCCCTAGAGACCCAGAAATCATCACAGGAACCCAGATCCACGGTGACGCTTAAATCTGTAGCGCACCTTGACAGCGTTAGAATCATAAATCAATGACGAAAACTGAGTCCCAAGAGACCTAGAAATCATCCCCGGAACCTAGATCCACGGTGACGCTTAAATCTGCAGCGCCATGGACTTTGTCAGAATCATAAATCAAAGACGAAAACTGAGTCCCTAGAGACCCAGAAATCATCACAGGAACCCAGATCCTTGGGGACGCTGAAATCTTCAGCGCCAATAGTCTACATCAGAATCTTAAATCATTGACGAAAACTGAGTGCCTAGAGACCCAGAAATCATTCCCAGAACCCAGATCCACGGTGACGCTTAAATCTGTAGCGCACCTTGACAGCGTTAGAATCATAAATCAATGACGAAAACTGAGTCCCTAGAGACCCAGAAATCATGCCCAAAACCCAGATCCACGGTGACGCTTAAATCTGTAGTGCACCTTGACAGCGTTAGAATCATAAATCAGTGACGAAAACTGAGTCCCTAGAGACCCAGAAATCATCTCCGGAATCGAGATCTACGGTGACGCTAAAATATTCAGCGCCCTTAGACTTTGTCGGAATCATAAATCTGTGACAAAAACTGCATCCCTAGAGACCCAGAAATCATCCCCGGAACCCAGATCCACGGTGACGCTTAAATCTTCAGCCCCCATGGACGACGTCAGACTCATAAATCATTCACAAAAACTGAGTCCCTCTAGACCTAGAAATCATCACCGGAACCAACTTCCACCGCTGACGCTGAAATCTTCAGCGCCCATGGACTTTGTCAGAATCATAAATCAGTGACGAAAACTGGGTCCTTTGAGACCCAGAAATCATCACGGAATCGAGATCCACGGTGACGCTGAAATCTTCAGCGGCCCTGGACTTCGTCAAATCATAAATCATTGACAAAAACTGAGTCCCAAGAGACCTAGAAATCATCCCCGGAACCTAGATCCACGGTGACGCTTAAATCTGCAGCGCCCATGGACTTTGTCAGAATCATAAATCAAAGACGAAAACTGAGTCCTAGAGACCCAGAAATCATCACGGAACCCAGATCCACGGTGACGCTTAAATCTGTAGCGCACCTGACAGCGTTAGAATCATAAATCAATGACGAAAACTGAGTCCCAAGAGACCTAGAAATCATCCCCGGAACCTAGATCCACGGTGACGCTTAAATCTGCAGCGCCATGGACTTGTCAGAATCATAAATCAAAGACGAAAACTGAGTCCCAGAGACCCAGAAATCATCACAGGAACCAGATCCTTGGGGACGCTGAAATCTTCAGCGCCAATAGTCTACATCAGAATCTTAAATCATTGACGAAAACTGAGTGCCTAGAGACCAGAAATCATTCCCAGAACCCAGATCCACGGTGACGCTTAAATCTGTAGCGCACTTGACAGCGTTAGAATCATAAATCAATGACGAAAACTGAGTCCCTAGAGACCCAGAAATCATGCCCAAAACCCAGATCCACGGTGACGCTTAAATCTGTAGTGCACCTTGACAGCGTTAGAATCATAAATCAGTGACGAAAACTGAGTCCCTAGAGACCAGAAATCATCTCCGGAATCGAGATCTACGGTGACGCTAAATATTCAGCGCCCTTAGACTTTGTCGGAATCATAAATCTGTGACAAAAACTGCATCCCTAGGGACCCAAAATCATCCCCGGAACCCAGATCCACGGTGACGCTGAAATCTTCAGCCCCCATGGACGACGTCAGACTCATAAATCATTCACAAAAACTGAGTCCCTCTAGACCTAGAAATCATCACCGGAACCAACTTCCACCGCTGACGCTGAAATCTTCAGCGCCCATGGACTTTGTCAGAATCATAAATCAGTGACGAAAACTGGGTCCCTAGAGACCCAGAAATCATCACCGGAATCGAGATCCACGGTGACGCTGAAATCTTCAGCGCCCTGGACTTCGTCAAAATCATAAATCATTGACAAAAACTGAGTCCCAAGAGACCTAGAAATCATCCCCGGAACCTAGATCCACGGTGACGCTTAAATCTGCAGCGCCCATGGACTTTGTCAGAATCATAAATCAAAGACGAAAACTGAGTCCCTAGAGACCCAGAAATCATCACAGGAACCCAGATCCACGGTGACGCTTAAATCTGTAGCGCACCTTGACAGCGTTAGAATCATAAATCAATGACGAAAACTGAGTCCCTAGAGACCCAGAAATCATGCCCAAAACCCAGATCCACGGTGACGCTTAAATCTGTAGTGCACCTTGACAGCGTTAGAATCATAAATCAGTGACGAAAACTGAGTCCCTAGAGACCAGAAATCATCTCCGGAATCGAGATCTACGGTGACGCTAAAATATTCAGCGCCCTTAGACTTTGTCGGAATCATAAATCTGTGACAAAAACTGCATCCCTAGAGACCCAGAAATCATCCCCGGAACCCAGATCCACGGTGACGCTGAAATCTTCAGGCCCCATGGACGACGTCAGACTCATAAATCATTCACAAAAACTGAGTCCCTCTAGACCTAGAAATCATCACCGGAACCAACTTCCACCGCTGACGCTGAAATCTTCAGCGCCCATGGACTTTGTCAGAATCATAAATCAGTGACGAAAACTGGGTCCCTTGAGACCCAGAAATCATCACCGGAATCGAGATCCACGGTGACGCTGAAATCTTCAGCGGCCCTGGACTTCGTCAAAATCATAAATCATTGACAAAAACTGAGTCCCAAGAGACCTAGAAATCATCCCCGGAACCTAGATCCACGGTGACGCTTAAATCTGCAGCGCCCATGGACTTTGTCAGAATCATAAATCAAAGACGAAAATGAGTCCCTAGAGACCCAGAAATCATCACAGGAACCCAGATCCTTGGGGACGCTGAAATCTTCAGCGCACTAGTCTACGTCAGAATTAAATCATTGACGAAAACTGAGTCCCTAGAGACCGGAAATCATCCCCGGAACCCAGATCCACGGTGACGCTTAAACCTGTAGCGCACCTTGACAGCGTTAGAATCATAAATCAGTGACGAAAACTGAGTCCCTAGAGACCCATAAATCATATCCGGAATCGAGATCTACGGTGACGCTCACATATTCAGCGCCCTTAGACTTTGTCGGAATCATAAATCTGTGACAAAAACTGCATCCCTAGAGACCAAGAAATCATCCCCGGAACCCAGATCGACGGTGACGCTGAAATCTTCAGCCCCCTTGGACGACGTCAGACTCATAAATCATTCACAAAAACTGAGTCCCTCTAGACCCATAAATCATCACTGGAATCGAGATCCACGGTGACGCTGAAATCTTCAGCGGCCCTGGACTTCGTCAAAATCATAAATCATTGACAAAAATTGAGTCCCAAGAGACCTAGAAATCATCTCCGGAACCTAGATCCACGGTGACGCTTAAATCTGCAGCGCCCATGGACTTTGTCAGAATCATAAATCAAAGACGAAAATTGAGTCCCTAGAGACCCAGAAATCATCACAGGAACACAGATCCTTGGGGACGCTGAAATCTTCAGCGCCACTAGTCTACGTCAGAATCTTAAATCATTGACGAAAACTGAGTCCCTAGAGACCCGGAAATCATCCCCGGAACCCAGATCCACGGTGACGCTTAAACCTGTAGCGCACCTTGACAGCGTTAGAATCATAAATCAGTGACGAAAACTGAGTCCCTAGAGACCCAGAAATCATCTCCGGAATCGAGATCTACGGTGACGCTCACATATTCAACGCCCTTAGACTTTGTCGGAATCATAAATCTGTGACAAAAACTGCATCCCTAGAGACCAAGAAATCATCCCCGGAACCCAGATCCACGGTGACGCTGAAATCTTCAGCCCCCTTGGACGACGTCAGACTCATAAATCATTCACAAAACTGAGTCCCTCTAGACCTAGAAATCATCACCGGAACCAACTTCCACCGCTGACGCTGAAATCTTCAGCGCCCATGGACTTTGTCAGAATCATAAATCAGTGACGAAAACTGGGTCCCTTGAGACCCATAAATCATCACTGGAATCGAGATCCACGGTGACGCTGAAATCTTCAGCGGCCCTGGACTTCGTCAAAATCATAAATCATTGACAAAAATTGAGTCCCAAGAGACCTAGAAATCATCTCCGGAACCTAGATCCACGGTGACGCTTAAATCTGCAGCGCCCATGGACTTTGTCAGAATCATAAATCAAAGACGAAAATTGAGTCCTAGAGACCCAGAAATCATCACAGGAACACAGATCCTTGGGGACGCTGAAATCTTCAGCCACTAGTTACGTCAGAATCTTAAATCATTGACGAAAACTGAGTCCCTAGAGACCCAGAAATCATCCCGGAACCCAGATCCACGGTGACGCTTAAATCTGTAGCGCACCTTGACAGCGTTAGAATCATAAATCAATGACGAAAACTGAGTCCCTAGAGACCCAGAAATCATCGCCGGAATCGAGATCTACGGTGACGCTGAAATCTTCAAGCCCTGGACTACGTTAGAATCATAAGTCACTGACAAAAACTGAGTCCGTAGAGACCCAAAAATCATCCCGGAACCCAGATCCACGGTGACGCTGAAATCTTCAGCCCCTATGGACAACGTCAGATCATAAATCAAAAACGAAAACTAAGTCCCTAGAGACCAGAAATCATCACGGAATCGAGATCCACGGTGACGCTGAAATCTTCAGCGCGCCTGGACTTTGTTAGAATCATAAATCACTGACAAAAACTGAGTCCCTAGAGACTCAAAAATCATCACAAGAACCCAGATCCTTGGGGACGCTGAAATCTTCAGCGCCATTAGACTATGTCAGAAACTTAAATCATTGACGAAAACTGAGTCCCTAGAGACCCGGAAATCATCCCCGGAACCCAGATCCACGGTGACGCTTAAATCTGTAGCGCACCTTGACAGCGTTAGAATCATAAATCAATGACGAAAACTGAGTCCCTAGAGACCCAGAAATCATGCCCCGAACCCAGATCCACGGTGACGCTTAAACCTGTAGCGCACCTTGACAGCGTTAGAATCATAAATCAGTGACGAAAACTGAGTCCCTAGAGACCCAGAAATCATCTCCGGAATCGAGATCTACGGTGACGCTCAAATATTCAGCGCCCTTAGACTTTGTCGGAATCATAAATCTGTGACAAAAACTGCATCCCTAGAGACCCAGAAATCATCCCCGGAACCCAGATCCACGGTGACGCTGAAATCTTCAGCCCCCATGGACGACGTCAGACTCATAAATCATTCACAAAAACTGAGTCCCTCTAGACCTAGAAATCATCACCGGAACCAACTTCCACCGCTGACGCTCAAATCTTCAGCGCCCATGGACTTTGTCAGAATCATAAATCAGTGACGAAAACTGGGTCCCTTGAGACCCAGAAATCATCACCGGAATCGAGATCCACGGTGACGCTGAAATCTTCAGCGGCCCTGGACTTCGTCAAAATCATAAATCATTGACAAAAACTGAGTCCCAAGAGACCTAGAAATCATCCCCGGAACCTAGATCCACGGTGACGCTTAAATCTGCAGCGCCCATGGACTTTGTCAGAATCATAAATCAAAGACGAAAACTGAGTCCCTAGAGACCCAGAAATCATCACAGGAACCCAGATCCACGGTGACGCTTAAATCTGTAGCGCACCTTGACAGCGTTAGAATCATAAATCAATGACGAAAACTGAGTCCCTAGAGACCCAGAAATCATGCCCCGAACCCAGATCCACGGTGACGCTTAAACCTGTAGCGCACCTTGACAGCGTTAGAATCATAAATCAGTGACGAAAACTGAGTCCCTAGAGACCCAGAAATCATCTCCGGAATCGAGATCTACGGTGACGCTAAAATATTCAGCGCCCTTAGACTTTGTCGGAATCATAAATCTGTGACAAAAACTGCATCCCTAGAGACCCAGAAATCATCCCCGGAACCCAGATCCACGGTGACGCTGAAATCTTCAGCCCCCATGGACGACGTCAGACTCATAAATCATTCACAAAAACTGAGTCCCTCTAGACCTAGAAATCATCACCGGAACCAACTTCCACCGCTGACGCTCAAATCTTCAGCGCCCATGGACTTTGTCAGAATCATAAATCAGTGACGAAAACTGGGTCCCTTGAGACCCAGAAATCATCACCGGAATCGAGATCCACGGTGACGCTGAAATCTTCAGCGGCCCTGGACTTCGTCAAAATCATAAATCATTGACAAAAATTGAGTCCCAAGAGACCTAGAAATCATCCCGGAACCTAGATCCACGGTGACGCTTAAATCTGCAGCGCCCATGGACTTTGTCAGAATCATAAATCAAAGACGAAAACTGAGTCCCTAGAGACCCAGAAATCATCACCGGAACCCAGATCCACGGGGACGCTTAAATCTGTAGCGCACTTGACAGCGTTAGAATCATAAATCAATGACGAAAACTGAGTCCCTAGAGACCAGAAATCATGCCCCCGAACCCAGATCACGGTGACGCTTAAATCTGTAGTGCACCTTGACAGCGTTAGAATCATAAATCAGTGACGAAAACTGAGTCCCTAGAGACCAGAAATCATCTCCGGAATCGAGATCTACGGTGACGCTAAAATATTCAGCGCCCTTAGACTTTGTCGGAATCATAAATCTGTGACAAAAACTGCATCCCTAGAGACCAGAAATCATCCCCGGAACCCAGATCCACGGTGACGCTGAAATCTTCAGCCCCATGGACGACGTCAGACTCATAAATCATTCACAAAAACTGAGTCCCTCTAGACCTAGAAATCATCACCGGAACCAACTTCCACCGCTGACGCTCAAATCTTCAGCGCCCATGGACTTTGTCAGAATCATAAATCAGTGACGAAAACTGGGTCCCTTGAGTCCAGAAATCATCACGGAATCGAGATCCACGGTGACGCTGAAATCTTCAGCGGCCTGGACTCGTCAAAATCATAAATCATTGACAAAAACTGAAGTCCCAAGAGACTAGAAATCATCCCCGGAACCTAGATCCACGGTGACGCTTAAATCTGCAGCGCCCATGGACTTTGTCAGAATCATAAATCAAAGACGAAAACTGAGTGCTAGAGACCAGAAATCATCACAGGAACCCAGATCCACGGTGACGCTTAAATCTGTAGCGCACCTTGACAGCGGTAGAATCATAAATCAATGACGAAAACTGAGTCCCTAGAGACCCAGAAATCATGCCCCGAACCCAGATCCACGGTGACGCTTAAACCTGTAGCGCACCTTGACAGCGTTAGAATCATAAATCAGTGACGAAAACTGAGTCCCTAGAGACCCAGAAATCATCTCCGGAATCGAGATCTACGGTGACGCTAAAATATTCAGCGCCCTTAGACTTTGTCGGAATCTAAATCTGTGACAAAAACTGCATCCTAGAGACCCAGAAATCATCCCGGAACCCAGATCCACGGTGACGCTGAAATCTTCAGCCCCATGGACGACGTCAGACTCATAAATCATTCACAAAAATGAGTCCCTCTAGACCTAGAAATCATCACCGGAACCAACTTCCACGCTGACGCTCAAATCTTCAGCGCCCATGGACTTTGTCAGAATCATAAATCAGTGACGAAAACTGGGTCCCTTGAGACCCAGAAATCATCACCGGAATCGAGATCCACGGTGACGCTGAAATCTTCAGCGGCCCTGGACTTCGTCAAAATCATAAATCATTGACAAAACTGAGTCCAAGAGACCTAGAAATCATCCCGGAACCTAGATCCACGGTGACGCTTAAATCTGCAGCGCCATGGACTTTGTCAGAATCATAAATCAAAGACGAAAACTGAGTCCCTAGAGACCCAGAAATCATCACAGGAACCCAGATCCACGGTGACGCTTAAATCTGTAGCGCACCTTGACAGCGTTAGAATCATAAATCATGACGAAAACTGAGTCCTAGAGACCCAGAAATCATGCCCAAAACCAGATCCACGGTGACGCTTAAATCTGTAGTGCACTTGACAGCGTTAGAATCATAAATCAGTGACCAAAACTGAGTCCCTAGAGACCCAGAAATCATCCGGAATCGAGATCTACGGTGACGCTAAAATATTCAGCGCCCTTAGACTTTGTCGGAATCAAAATCTGTGACAAAAACTGCATCCCTAGAGACCCAGAAATCATCCCGGAACCCAGATCCACGGTGACGCTGAAATCGTCAGCCCCCATGGACGACGTCAGACTCATAAATCATTCACAAAAACTGAGTCCCTCTAGACCTAGAAATCATCACCGGAACCAACTCCACCGCTGACGCTAAATCTTCAGCGCCCATGGACTTTGTCAGAATCATAAATCAGTGACGAAAACTGGGTCCCTTGAGACCCAGAAATCATCACCGGAATCGAGATCCACGGTGACGCTGAAATCTTCAGCGGCCCTGGACTTCGTCAAAATCATAAATCATTGACAAAAACTGAGTCCCAAGAGACCTAGAAATCATCCCGGAACTAGATCCACGGTGACGCTTAAATCTGCAGCGCCCATGGACTTTGTCAGATCATAAATCAAAGACGAAAACTGAGTCCCTAGAGACCAAGAAATCATCACAGGAACCAGATCCACGGTGACGCTTAAATCTGTAGCGCACCTTGACAGCGTAGAATATAAATCAATGACGAAAACTGAGTCCCTAGAGACCCAGAAATCATGCCCCGAACCCAGATCCACGGTGACGCTTAAACCTGTAGCGCACCTTGACAGCGTTAGAATCATAAATCAGTGACGAAAACTGAGTCCCTAGAGACCCAGAAATCATCTCCGGAATCGAGATCTACGGGTGACGCTAAAAAATATTCAGCGCCCTTAGACTTTGTCGGAATCATAAATCTGTGACAAAAACTGCATCCCTAGAGACCCAGAAATCATCCCCGGAACCAGATCCACGGTGACGCTGAAATCTTCAGCCCCCATGGACGACGTCAGACTCATAAATCATTCACAAAAAATGAGTCCTCTAGACCTAGAAATCATCACCGGAACCAACTTCCACGCTGACGCTCAAAATCTTCAGCGCCCATGGACTTTGTCAGAATCATAAATCAGTGACGAAAACTGGGCCTTGAGACCCAGAAATCATCACCGGAATCGAGATCCACGGTGACGCTGAAATCTTCAGCGGCCCTGGACTTCGTCAAAATCATAAATCATTGACAAAAAACTGAGTCCCAAGAGACCTAGAAATCATCCCCGGAACCTAGATCCACGGTGACGCTTAAATCTGCAGCGCCATGGACTTTGTCAGAATCATAAATCAAAGACGAAAACTGAGT
>JANKYH010001624.1:0-27004 GCA_027475595.1 Populus davidiana x Populus alba var. pyramidalis | reverse complement strand
TCCCTTGTTTTACCAAATTCAACCATACACTGACAACCCATTATCCTTTTTTTTTTTTTTTCTAGCCACGCCAATCATTGAGTCTTTTCCTTTACCCACAACCATCGTCCTGAGAACCAAACCTTCATAACAACCCAGTCATAACCCATTTTTTCTCATCCATATCAAAACAATTATAAAGCCACCATACGATAGTCCATTTCCCTCCTCCATGCCATACACATCTATTTTGGTTCTTGAAACTCTTAAACATAGCATAAATGGTGATTTTAAATATTTTTAAGAATTTCAAGGATCTGATAGACAATTTGACAATTTAAGAGTTTTAGGATTCATATTATATATAAATCATATAAGTATACAACCTCTAACAGTAATTCATACGAACCACCAATCATAAATCTTCTAAAACTCTTTTAAGACCCATTTAAGAGAGAGTAATAACTATGTCTTTGCGTGCTAGTTTTTTTATTTTTATGCTTTGTAACATACTTTATCTAGTCACATAAGATCTTATAGTGAAGAACATGAGGCATATAAATCTATTCATAGAAAAAACTTGAGAACCTTATTAAGTAAAATATTACTTTTCTTCCTAAAAAATATCACATATATTGTTTTAGAATAATTTTAGAAATTTACTCAATCATATCCCTACTTGAATCTATAGGTCGTGAATTGTAATCTATTGTGTTAATTATATTTTAGTCTTTAATTTCTAAAACTTATTTATAATTAAGTCATACTTGATTATTCATCTTTGTTTAATCTTTAACCAATGATTTTTAATGTATGTGACACATTAGGTTTATAATAAGTTAACCCATATATAAATAACAATAGTAAATAATTTAATTTATTATCAATTCAACAAATTAATTTATTTATATTCGAAGATCACGTACAATGTATAGAAATATGTCATGATCCCTTCAATATTAGGAAACTTATACGTGGTTTGACTAAACCTTTCAATGACAAGTTTCTCAATGTAATTATTATCCCTTCATCTAGAATGTACATGTGTAGACATTAGAGCATGAAGTGTGTTTGCTCTATCAATTCATGTTTTTTATCAATACCTTATGCAATGATTTCACAATCAATACTATTCGAGAACAAGTGTGATATTTTTTTCTAATTCATATAGGGTGATAAATCATTTCTTGATCACTCAAATGCTTTCATATCGTTCATGTTATACCTTATATTTACTTGTTTGTTACCCTTGATTAGAACAACATATAATCAAGATCAAAACATAATATTCTCAAAATAAGATAGTGATATAAAGTCTAAGGATTATTTACACAACTTTCACATAAGTCTTTCCATATATATAAATTATTTTTCCATATGAAATCCTTATGCATGTCAATTCGGTGTATATGTTGATGCAATCATATTATTAAATAGTTTTACCCATATTTATTTAGTATTTTGTTTATGTTTTATATATAAAATGCCTTGATAATCTTTGTTTTATGTTTTGAAGGCATTTTTGGATGTGAGATTTGAAAAGCAGTAAATTGAAGATAAAATTCATATCATGTTTTAACTTGTGTCAAATATTGACAAATTTAACATCTGATTGATATTTTATGTTGAACTTGAGTTGTAGAGCTCGAAATGAAGTAATTTCAGTGGCATTAGAAAGCTAACATCCTTACATTTCTATACATTTATGTCAAGAAAAAAAAAATGAGAATAGAAATCGTAGCCTTCAAAGACAAGTTCACTTTCTGTCAATTTTGATTTTCATCCATTCCGACTTGAATAACTTGAGTTAGAGAAGTCCATTTGATGCAAATGAAATTTTATTAGATTCCTAACGCAAAGACCTATCATCATACCACATTTCGGTAAAAAAATGATTTGATATGAGAGAGATATGATTTTTTAATACAATCTATAAACTTTGCCAGTAGACATGTTTTGTGAAAAGACAAGTTCAACTTACTTAAATGTAAATTACCCATATTAGAAAGGGCTATTATTTTTTTGAGAGGATACAAACAGATTAGAGGGATGTGAGGATTAGGGTTTCTTATCAAATAAAAAGAAAGAGAGGAGGCGGCTAGGAAAAAAAAAACACAATTGTTTTTTATCATATACCCGAAATTATGCTCTCGTCTATTCTATTCATTACTTTTTTTATAGACATGCAAGGCTCAGTTATGTTTCTTGGTTAAAAAGATATAGAAATCTTCGGATTTTAAAAATTGTGAGATATATTCTATTTTTTATTTTCAGTTTATATAATGAATATGAATGTTTTCTTATGCTTATTTTCTATGATTGTTTAGTTTGATTGTTAGACCAAACTCTAAATTATTATTCTAAACCAATCTACTACTAAGTTTGCTATCAAAACTAGAAGTGTGATATTTGAGTTTGTGAAGCGACTAGGTTTAATAATTATGACAGATCTATGTTATTAATTTTAGAAGAAAAAAAAATTCAATTAAATCGAACATAGACTGTAGACAGTTATGTTATTTAGATTTATCAACTTATCTAGTTTTTAAAGCTATAATTGAATTAAATTACTATATTAATGAGATATATTTTAGTTTAATTAGGTCTTATTCCATGATATAATTGATATATCATATATAACAATTATATATAAACATACATTATTAACATACCATTCTAATTGGATAATTATTTATATATCTAAACTAATTCCATTGAGCCATGAAAGAAAATTACATAGTCAAAGCCTAAATAGTTACTGCAAATCTTTATAAGTCCTTACAAGCACAACAATTATATCCTCTCTCTTTTCTGTTCTTTTTGTTTTTTTTCTATCTCAGATTACAAAAAAATTTTCTTATCTAAATTCCTACATTTCTAAATCACATTATAATTTCATAATTGTATAAGACAACTTAAGATACATTCAAGGAGAATTAGGTGAGAAAAAAATTTTATACCTAGGAGAAAAATAGATAAAAATCAAGAAAGTAAGCTCTATTTCATAATACAATCATTCAATCATCAAAAAACACAATCACATTGATCTTTTAATGTCATATCATCTGTCATGTATACAAACACATTAATAAGCATAAATAAATATATTGAATGCTTCAATTCTAATGATTTTTTTATGTATTTAGAAATATTAAATCAAACATAATTTTATATTTCTCAAACTTTATAAATTTTACTTATTAACACACAACAAAGATGAAATTTTTATATTTTCTCGGGAGTTTTAAGGATCTTGTTAGACAATCTTTGTTGTTTAGAGTGTTTAAGATTGTTAAGCTTGTTTAGAGTTTATACAAAACTTACATGAAGATTAGATCTTCTTTTTAAGGTTTGTTTTACTTCTTCAATACTAGATTTTTACAAATTACAAGTCATTCAAGTGTCTAGCCTCTAACAATAATACACGCAAATCACAAGTGAAAAATCTCCTAAAACCTTATTTTCTCGGGAGTCCTAAGGACTTGATTGAATATTTAAAAAAAAATCACTATGTGTTTGAGTACTAGCATTTTTATTTATTATTATTTTCATGTGTTTCTCTATATCGTATGTTCTATAACATACTTATCTATCTAATCACATCAGATCTTACATTAAATAATATGAGTCATAATAGTGTATTTATATGAAAAACCAGATAACCCAATTAATAGAGAAATATTACTTTGCCTCTTGAAGAATATCACATATATTATGTTAGGATAAGTTTTTTTAAAAAAATATTCAATCAAGTCCCTACTTGATTTTGTAAGTCTAGAATTGTAATCAATATCATGTGTTAATTATATTTCAGTCCTTAATTTCTAAAACTTATTTACAATCAAGTCACACTTGATTAATTATCCTATTTTAGTTTCTGAAAATGGTTATTAATGTGTGTAACCCATTATGTTCCTAACAATTGGCCCAAATATAAATCATGATCAAGTAAAATATCTAGCAATGTGTCAAATCTCATTTCACGTTGCACAAAGATTTCACAATCAATAATATTCGAGAACACATTGGACATTTTTTTTTAACTCACCTAGATGAATTCTCTCTTGATCACTCAAATACCTTTATATAGTTCATGTTATACATAGTCTTTACTTTTTTGTCACCTTTGATTAGGAAAATGTGTAGTCAGGACTAAAGCATTGCATTTCTAATATAAGATAACTTAGTAATTTCAAGTCTAAAAATCATTCAAACCATTGTCATATGAGACTTTTCATAGATACAAGTGATCTTTCTATATGGAATTCTCATGTAGATCAGTTTAGCATACATGTCATTTGATAAACACTTATATATTAGTTATAGGTATCCTTCATACCTAGCATATGAGAACAGTTGATTCTTTTCAGAAAGAAAAGAATATAATATGTATGAGTTCAACAACTCTAGTTATTATCTAGTTTTAAAAGAGGAACGTTTTGAAATATTTAAGAGTAATATTTTGATACAACATGCACCTTATAACCATAACTTTATAATTTTCTTTGCAAAGTATTTTTTACCCAATGACTTTGTTTTTACTCTAGACCTATTAATCAAACATAAATTAATATTAAAGATAAATAATGTATTTATTAATATTAAATAAGTTTTGCATGAACAAAGACAATGTCATATATAACCAATCGATTGCCTATATGAAATATACATTAACAACATCCAATGTTCATTTTCTTGTCTGACAAACCACTTGATCTACACAACAAATCACACCTAACTTTTTTAGTTTTAACAATAACATCAATGCAAATAATTGACCAAGGCACATCAAGAGATTCTAGGAATGTTGTCTTTATTAATTTTACAGGTTTAATAAGTTACAAAACATGAATCAAATGTGCAATGCAGCACAACACTTTCCAAACGCTAAACTAACTTCCTTGTGTGATTTGCATGTACATTGCATCACTACTCAATTCGGCCGATATTGTCCTCTCATGACAGTCATACACCACCACTACATTGATATCCGATTACTTTTTCTCTCCTCAATATTCTTAGCAACTTTTTCTATTTTTCCTTGACATCAAAAGACTAAATGTTAAAAAATAAAGTTTGAGATAAAAAATAAACTAATATGCACCAAACAATAGCTAAACTTAAACCTTGACGAACAAATTTAGGTTTTATGTGTCCATATTTAAATGGGGTAATTTTCTTTTGGGTAAATTTTGTTATTTGTCGTGTAATTCCTTTTTAAATTAAAGATAAAGTTTTACTTTACAAAATTAATCTTAATTAATCACCAAATTAAATAATCCTATACACTTTGCACATTCGAGAGAATATAAATTAAAATAAAAAACAACAATATATAAAACCATGTTGATATAACTTGGAAGAATGATGGAAATGAAAAAAAACTTAATATAAACTATAAACGTTACCCTTGCCCCATATATTTCAGTATATTTGGTGATAATATATACTTTTTAAATCAAATGTAATTTGCAAATTCCATGTGTAATCTGTGTGAAATTGAAAGCACAGTTGATGGACGGTGGGGGGAAGAAATGAAAGTTATACATACTCGAAAGATCCGTACATTGAACCCATCGTTACTTTCGTTTATAGATTTTGTCCAGGTTCAACCAAGAAATTGAGAACGTTTGCGGTCTGGGAGCTGATGTCATTTTGTCAATGGCTGTTTATTTTTACGTTTTAAAATTTTAAAAATAAAATTTTTAATTTTTTTTATTAACTTTAAATTAATATATTTTTAATTTTTTTAAATTATTTTAATACGCTGATATTAAAAATAATTTTTTAAAAATAAAAAATTTAATTAATATTTATTTTAACATTAAAAAAATATTTAAAAAATAACTATACCATAATTCTCGTTAAAGTACCAACCAAAAACACACATTTGGTTGTTACTGCTACACTCGATAGGCTTGATTAAAAGGCTGGAGAACGACGAATGCCTTGACACTGACTGAAGCTAAGTGCATGATCGAAAATAATTTAGGGAATTAGCGACTCCATGATCAGCAGTAGGCAGCCCTTCTCGTGTAGCACATATTGTTTAAAACATAGTCAACGTTAGTCTTCCATTAGATGCATGCATGTAGTCTTTCCAATCGACTTGTGTCTTCATATGAAAATAATGGAGACACACAAGTGAGCAACAGGGGATCGGCAACTCATTCAGCCTTATTGGCTGACGTTTGCTGTTGGTTACATGTGAACCCATACGGATATGCCATTTTTTTTTTTTTTTTGTGAAAAATACTATTTCAAAATGTATCCTTGTTCATGCTACTTGAAAAGTAACTTTTAAAGGGTTAACATGTATATTTAATGTCAAAGAATGATCTAATCTAATCATTTAAATTTTTAAATAAGGTTTTATGATATAATTTATATTATTTTTTAATATATTCTTTTAAATAAAAAAAAATTAGGCTTGAAACTTATATATACTCATATTATATTATACTTAATTTTTATCAAATAAATAATGATGGTGAAATTTAAATTCATGATCACTTAGTTATTATGACTCTAATACCATGTCAAAAACTATCTTAACTTAATAATTTAAATTTTTAAATGAGATCTCATTATATAATTTATATTATTCTCTAATAATTAATTAAAGGTTTTTTATTATTATTATTCATGAGCAAGGAAGATCGCTAGCTAGAAAATAAAATGGAAAAGAAGTTACTGCTAGTTAATATTTGGTGATATGCTAATGATTCTTTTTAGTACTGACAAATGTCTTACACAGTTGGAGCCCTAACCGATAAAATGACTAGAGAAGAATAGAATAACATGAAATTAATTAGTCCAAAAGCGAGGATTTTAAAATAAATGGACTGTAGCCACGAGAATCTTCGTGCCATTGCTGCTTGTAATATTTTAACTATTTGCCGCACGTTTAACCTCATTAGTCGTGTCATATCAATTAAATAGTTCAAGGGGTTTGCCAGTGCAAATATTGTCAGTCAATTGAACATTTTAAAGATGGAAATCAACTTAATTTCCTGGAACAAGCAGAAGTAGATTAGAGCACATGCTGCTATTGTTAGTGGAGATATTGGTGGGTGACTCATCACTTTATTTTATTATTTTTATTTTTATTAATATAAATATCCGGATAATGTAACTTAATTAATCTTACAAACATAAAATTAACAATCAAACCCATCACTTTATTAGTATTGTGTAATGAAGAGAAGTTCGAGGAACCTTCGCACATTTATATATGAAAAGCTTCAGTTAATATACTTTAACGTATTTATAAACTTGTTTCTGATCCGATCTCTGTGAGTAATTAATTATGCTAATCATTCAGCCAGCGAGTCTTAAGATCTCAAGTATATGTAGCATTCAATTACCTTGCTAATTATGCTATTGTACAAAACAATTAGAGGAGTATTTGTCCTAGTTATTTTTCCTAACCTATACAGCTTTGTTGTGGTTTAAAAGACAATTATTACAACAATGATGTTTTTAATTAAGTATCGGCATAATCCCAAACCATGTGATTATAGTGAGTTTTTTTTATTAATATTATTTATACTTCAAATTCGGTAATAATTTTGAACAATTTTTTTTTATTAACATGAGTGTTCGGGTCAGCTTGCGCGTACCTCGATTAATCTCACGAATCCTAAAGTTAATAACCATATAAACCTCTAATAATCATTATATAAATGACCATAGGACTCCAACCTGAAACTTAAAAAAAAAAAAATTATTACCACCAGAAAACCTCATAGATGGTTAAAAAAAAAAAATTTATTACCACCAGAAAACCTCATAGATGGTTGTAATTTTGAACATCTTGATGCCATGCCTTCTTGTACTAATCCAACACATGCCCCACCATGTCTCCTCTTTTTTTCTCACCCACCCATACATCTCCTGTTGATAAAAAGGCCATAAACAAATGGATATGAGGTGAAGCAAGCGTATTAACAACCACCACGAAACTACCCTCAAGTTCATGAATCCTTCCTCCTACGCTCTCCCTATATAAACCCCTCCACATCTCCTCACATTCATACTCTCACGCACACTACTCAGCTGTCCAGTCCACCATATATCATTAACCTTAAAAGGAAAAAAAGAAGAAAATGCCTTCTTCTTCCAATACCACTATCGTCTCAAGATGTACGATCTACCCAGACCAAAAATCCTCAACCATCAAAACCCTAAAGCTCTCAGTCTCAGACCTCCCCATGCTCTCTTGTCAATACATCCAAAAAGGTGTCCTCCTCACGTATCCACCGTACTCCATTAATGACCTAATCACATCCCTCAAACACTCCCTCTCCGTCGCTCTTTCTCACTTCCCTGCTCTTGCTGGCCGCCTCCAAACTGACCCTACTGGCCATGTCCACATTGTAAGCAACGATGCAGGCGTTGATTTCATCCAAGCGAAAGCAAGACACCTCTCCATCCACACCATTCTTTCTCCAACCCACGTCCCTGAATGCTTCAAAGAGTTCTTCGCAATGGACAAGACCCTTAGTTATTCGGGTCATTCTAAACCTCTAGTGGCAGTTCAGGTCACTGAACTGAAAGACGGCATATTCATTGGGTGCACTGTAAATCATGCTGTCACTGATGGCACTTCATTCTGGAACTTCTTCAATACCTTCGCTGAAATCTGCAAAGGATCTAAAAAAATCTCTAAATCTCCAGACTTTTCCCGCAACACCATGCTTAACTCACCGGCGGTGCTTAAATTCCCCCCCGGTGGACCTAAGGTGACATTTGCTGGCGACGAGCCATTGCGGGAGAGAATTTTCCATTTTAGCAGAGATGCAATTCTCAAGCTCAAGTTGAGAGCTAACAACAGTAATTTTAGGTCCAATTCGGCAGAGATTTTCGGAAAGCTAAGTAACGACAGTTGGAAAATCGTTAACGGAGAAAGAAACGGCAAAGTAGATCCACTTTCCTTAAAGAACAACAAAACGGCAGAGATTTCCTCGTTTCAGTCCCTTTGCGCGCAGCTGTGGAGATCCGTGACACGTGCGAGGAAATTATCGCCCTCCAAAATGACGACGTTTCGTATGGCTGTGAATTGCCGCCACCGGCTGGAGCCGCGGTTGAACCCGTATTACTTTGGCAACGCGATTCAGAGCATCCCAACCGTTGCTTTGGCTGGAAAGCTTTTATCTAAAGATCTGAGCTTTGGAGCTGATTTGCTGCACAAAAACGTCGTCGCCCATGGTGATGGTACGGTGCGGAAAGGTATAGCAGATTGGGAAAAGGAGCCGCGGTTATTTCCGCTGGGGAATCTTGATGGTGCATCAATCACCATGGGAAGTTCTCCAAGATTCCCTATGTATGATAACGATTTTGGGTGGGGCCGACCTTTGGCTGTGAGGAGTGGTAGGGCCAATAAATTTGATGGGAAGATCTCAGCTTTTCCTGGGAGAGATGGAAATGGGAGCGTTGATCTTGAGGTTGTTTTGTCACCTGATACAATGACTGGTCTTGAAAGCGACGATGAGTTTATGCAATATGTTTCAGAAATCGTGTGAGTGGTTCACACTATAGTGAAAGCTCTGGTTCATTGCTTGAAGAAAGGAAATGAAGAAATAAAAATCACAATCGTTTTCGGGTATATTATCTGGTCCAAAAGTTAAGGGGCAAAGTATGAGGTTCATGATTGACTACAAGAAAATTTGATTGATTTGGACGGTTGAGATTTTTTCTTCCTTTTTTTTTCTTTTTTCCTTTAATAATTAGCATTTTAAGTAGAAAATATGAGGCCAAACAGCGATGTTTTGGCCATATAGGCAGAGAGTGTAATTTTTTAAACTTTGAAAGTAGAAGCTTAATTTATTTCGATGGTTTAAGTTATTCAGTTCTTCACTTCATGGATAATGGTTAATAAAGATGTTGTAAATAGTTTTTTTTTTCTTCTAAGCTTAGAAAACATCAAATTAATGGTAAAAACTCTAAATACTTGCAAAATCCCAATTGAGAGGATTTAAAGACCCTTTAATTATAAAATTTGTAACTTTATAGGAAAAACAATAAATAACTTTAAAAAGCCTTAAATTCTAAAAACAAGTGATGTTTATTTTTGTATTTTAAGATAGTTAATACTCTAAAATATATGTAAACTATTAAAAAATAATAAGGTTTTAAACCTCTTACCTAGATGGTTTATGGAATATTTATACCCTTTGAACCTTATTGTTTTTAAAGAAGGTAAGGACAGAAAAGCCCCTTGCTCTCGATGGCATTAATAAGGAACATATATTATTTACATATTATTATTAAGATAGTAAGTGTGGTAGGTCTCTTAAAATATCTTTTTGTACATCTATAAGTGTAATGAGATCATTACCTCATATATAAATAATTCATGTAATTGTTCTAGAAATAGGATTCCTTAGCCTTAGATACTCAAGACTTGAGATGTAACCCAACCTAGGTTAAAAGGCATGATGGTTTATCAAACTCATAACACTTTCAGTTTAGGTATATTGCCTTGGGTTTAGTAGATTGATGAACCCAAAAATATTAGATTTGGCATCTTGTCAAATCCATATTTCCTTGAGTTCAACTGACGATTGAACCTAAGTATCTTTGGTCTAGTATCTTGCCGAACCTATGTTTTGTTGGGCAACTAACAGTTGAACCCAAGTATGTTGGGTCCGGCATTTTTCCAGACCTATGTTTCCTTGAGTTTAGCTAACAGTTGAATCCAAGTATGTTGGGTCCGGCATCTTGCTAGTCACATGTTTCTTTAGGTTTGGCTAATCATTGAACCCAAGTGTTTTGAGTCTATCATAACGTCAAACCCATGTTCTTTTGGGTTCAGTAGATTGCTGAACTAAAATGTATTATGTATGACAGTTCGTCATGCCTATTTGTTTTGGATTTAATACATCATCAAACCCAATTTACATTGGATTTAGTTGATTACCGAACCCAATTGTTTGGGGGTCTTACGGTCTTGAATATCGTCAAACCCACCTTATTATAGACTTTTTCAAGTCTAAAAAAGATATGTAAAAAAAAATTACCTTATTAGTTGCCCCCCAAGTCTTTAATGTATATCACACGTAAAGGCTTAAGAGGTGTTTTGGGAGACTATAAGTCAAGATACGTCATGTCTTCCTTTAGGAAGAGACATTTAAGCCTTTGATGATTTGAAATGATTTCAAAGGGAAGAGGAAGCAAACATCTTTGGAATATCACTTAACGGTATGCAATGAATGTTTGTTGGCTTTTAGCCTTTCTATAGTTATGATGAGATGTCATATGTCCTTTATTTATTGTTGGAGAATGAGGGTTACTCGTATATAAAAACCTTCATTCATTTTAAATTGTGATTTTTACTTATAATAAAAAATTTCTTTGTTTCCATAACTTAGAAGATTCAAGACACAAGAACAAGATATTTTTATCAAATATGAATTTTTCTTGTTAAGTATACCAAATCTCCATCTTCTTCTTTTCTTGTATGATTTTTGTTTTAGTTTTTCTTCTTTTCTTTAAAAGATTCAGAATGACTTCTAGAAAAATAAAGAAGGAAGTATCCTCTAAGGGGGATTTTACCTTAACGTTAAAAAATGACAGTGCTCGCCAGAGATCATCAGCCATTAGGATTGGCCCACAGTCTAGAATCGATGCTTCTCCACCTTTCATTTCTAGAAGGACGGAAAACATAAGTCCTCAAGAGGTTGCAAGCCTCAAAGGGAAAGAATGTCTGCCCAAGAATCCCACTAATAATGTTCAAAGCATGGTAACTCTAAACCAAATGGATGAGGCCAATCTTTAACAACCAGGAATTTATGTGGTCTCGTTACCCAAACATGGTGACCGTGTTTCAAAGGTCACTAATAAGCATGGTGGGGGGAATCTTTTAATTATAACCCCATTTGCATGTATGAGTTTGGGTACTTTTTTTTTTTACAAGGTTTTGTAAAAGAAGTGTTCAAATATTACAATCTAAGTCCATCTCAACTCCACCCTAATGGGTGGACCATTCTATCTGCATTCAATAAGTTGCTCAAAATGTTAGATGAGGAACCTATAGTCAAGGTTTTTAGGTAATGTTTCACCCTTATTAAAAGCGTTGAAAGGGGGCTTTTCTTTCCTTTGGTTCTTTAACTTTTCCAATAAGCCAAATAGGCCTATATGGGAGACTTTCAAAGAAAGGCCACCCCGCTTGAAGAATAGATAAGGACATTGGGTGGTGGTGAGCTATCATGGTATGGAAAAGTCACAAAATCGATACAGTGTCACTTAAGGCTACACCTATTATTGGAAAGCACCCTCAGCTGGTGTGAATGACAGGTGTCATAACTTGATGTTTTACTTTTTTTTTCCTTTCTTGATTTAAAAATATCCAAAAAGTATAAAAAATAAAATATATATACTTTTGATGTGTTTGCTTTGTTTTGTTTTTTTTTTTTTTACATTTTTAGCAGCTTTTCAAAAAGGTTAAAAACTAAAAAATTTACTTTTGACGCGTTTGATTTTGAACGCACTCATTTCAAAATTATTAATCAATTTTATTAAGTTGACGTTGACATTGATGTTGTTTTTTTTTTCAAAAATACCACAATAGAAAAAGAAAACAAAAAAAATATTTGAATAGGGAAACCAAAAATGCAAAGGATAAAAGTAAGGGACTAAACTGAATTTTTTTAGTTTCTTGAGGACCAAACAATTGGGAGGAAAGGGATAAATTATGTTGCCTATAAATAAGTGGTTGTACCACACACAAGAAGAGAAGGAATTTTAGGGAGGCCATTAAAAAAAATACAAAAAAATTACTCTCCCTAACTCATATACTCTTCCAAAAATAATACATAAAAAACTCTACACCTATTATTTCTAAACCTAGTCGCCAACCACTGTACTACCTTCTCTCCAACAATAACCAACAAAAAAATAAAAGCTTAATAGCCACTAGCACAGTAACAAATTTTTCCCTCCTCAAATCCACGCCAATCATCTCAGCTCCCCACAGGGCTTATTTTCTTCTCATTTTCCAACATCCTCCCTCAACTTTCACTTCTTCTCTCTATAATATAAGCACAACCCCTCTTCTTCACTATTAAGCTCACCACTCAACAACTCTTCATTTTCAGTTGAGACAAGTACTGCCACCTTTAAGCACAAGCCAAAAACAACTATCTTCCCCAAATTTTTCTTGAGCTGCACCATACCAACCATTAAAACCAAAGATCCACCATCTTAGTCGAGAGTTCAATCTCTCCTCCCTACTCGCAATCCCTACATCAGCAACCACAACGCTAGCTTCTCTCCACCGTGACCCAGCCACGTACCATCAATTATACAAGCCTAGCATGTATAAGATAGTAAGTGTGGTAGGTCTCTTAAAATATCTTTTTGTACATCTATAAGTGTAATGAGATCATTACCTCGTATATAAATAATTCATGTAATTGTTCTAGAAGTAGGATTCCTTAGCCTTAGATACTCAAGACTTGAGATGTAACCCAACCTAGGTTAAAAGGCATGACAGTTTATCAAACTTATAACACTTTCAGTTTATGTGTTCTTCTAAAACTTGGTATATTGCCTTGGGTTTAGTTGATTGATGAATCCAAGAATATTGGATTTGGCATCTTGTCAAATCCATATTTCCTTGATTTCAACTGACGATTGAACCTAAGTATGTTGGGTCTAGTATCTTGCCATGCCCGTGTTTTCTTGGGTAACTAACAGTTGAACCCAAGTATGTTAGGTCTGGCATCTCGCTAGACCTATGTTTCCTTGGGTTCAACTAATAGTTGAATCCAAGTATGTTGGGTCTAGCATTTTGCTAGGCATATGTTTCCTTAGGTTCGACTAATCATTGAACTTAAGTGTTTTGAGTCTATCATAACGTCAAACTCATGTTCCTTTGGGTTTAGTAGATTGTTGAACACTAATTTATTATGTATGACAGTTCGTTAGGCCTATTTGTTTTGAATCTAATACATCATCAAATCCAATTTACATTGGATCCAGTTGATTACCAAACCCAATTGTTTAGGGGTCTTACAGTCTTGCATATCGTCAAACCCACCTTATTATAGACTTTTTCAAGTCTAAAAAAGATACGTAAAAAATAATTACCTTATCAGTTGCCCCCTAAGTCAATGGACTGACCTAGTCGCCCTTCGGAGTATCCCGGATCGGCACCCTAAGTCTTTAATGTATATCACACGTAAAGGCTTAAGAGGTGTTTTGGGAGACTATAAGTCATGATACGTCATGTCTTCCTTTGGGAAGAGACATTTAAGCCTTTGGTGATTTGAAATGATTTCAAAGGGAAGAGGAAGCAAACATCTTTGGAATATCACTTGACGGTATGCAACGAATGTTTGTTGGCTTTTAGCCTTTCTATAGTTATGATGAGATGTCATATGTCCTTTATTTATTGCTGGAGAATGAGGGTTACTCGTATATAAAAACCTTCATTCACTTCAAATTGTGATTTTTATTTATGAAAAAAAATTTCTCTGTTTCCATAACTTAGAAGATTCAAGACACAAGAAAGATATTTTTATCATATATGATTTTTTCTTGTTAAGTATACCAAATCTCCATCTTCTTCTTTTCTTGTATGATTTTTGTTTTAGTTTTTCTTCTTTTCTTTAAAAGATTCAGAATGACTTCTAGAAAAAGAAAAAAGGAAGTATCCTCTAAGGGGGATTTTACCTTAACATTAAAAAATAATAGTGTTCGCCAGAGATCATCAACCATTAAGATTGGCCCACAGTCTAGAATCGATGCTTCTCCACCTTCCATTTCTAGAAGGATGGAAAACATAAGTCCTTAAGAGGTTACAAGCCTCAAAAGAAAAGAACGTGTGCCCAAGAATCCCACTAATAATGTTCAAAGCATGGTAACTCTAAACCAAATGGATGAGGCCAATCTTTAACAACTAAGAATTTATGTGGTCTTGTTACCCAAACATGGTGATCGTGTTTCAAAGATCACCAATAAACACAGTGGGGGAAATTTTTTAATTATAACCCTCATTTGCATGTATGAGTTTGGATACTCGTTTTCTTTACAAGGTTTTGTAAGAGAAGTGTTTAAATATTACAATCTAAGTCCAACTCAACTCTACCTTAATGGGTGGACCATTCTATCTACATTCAATAGTTGCTCGAAATGTTGGATGAGGAACCTATAGTCAAGGTTTTTAGGTAATGTTGCACCTTGATTAAAAGCGTTGAAGGGGGTTTTTCTTTCCTTTGGTTCTTTAACTTTGCCAATAAGCCAAATAAGCCTATATGGGAGACTTTCAAAGAAAAGCCACCCCGCTCGAAGAACAAATAATGAAATTGGGTGGTGGTGAGCTATCATGGTACGAAAAAGTCACAAAATGGGTACAGTGTCACTTGAGGCTATACCTATTATTAAAAAACACCCTCAGCTGGTGTGAATGACAGGTGTTATAACTTGATGTTTTACTCTTTTTTTCTTCCTTGATTTAAAAATATCCAAAAAGTATAAAAAAATAAAAATATATATACTTTTGATGTGTTTGCTTTTTTTTTTTTTTGACATTTTTAGTGACTTTTCAAAAAGGTTAAAAATTAAAAAATTTACTTTTGACGCGTTTGATTTTGAACGCACTCATTTCAAAATTATTAATCAATTTTATTAAATTGACATTGATGTTGCCTTTTTTTAAAAATACCACAATAGAAAAAAAAACAAAAAAAATTATTTGGATAGGAAAACCAAAATTGCAAAGGAAAAAAATAAGGGACTAAAGTGAATTTTTTTAGTTTCTTGAGGACCAAACAATCGGGAGGATAAATTATGTTGCCTATAAATAAGTGGTTATACCACACACAAAAAAAGAAGGAATTTTAGGGAGGCTATTAATAAAAAAAAACTAAAAGAAAATATATATAAAAATTACTCTCTCCAACTCACATACTCTCCAAAAAATAATACATAAAAACCTCTACACCTATTATTTCTAAACCTAGTCGCCAACCACTGTACTACTTTCTCTCCAACAATAACCAACAAAAAAAAAAACTTAATAGCCACTAGCACAATAACAGATTTTCCCCTCCCTAAATCCACGCCAATCATCTCACAATCTCAGCTCCCCTCAAGGGCCTATTTTCTTCTCATTTTCCAGCATCCTCCCTTAACTTTCTCTTCTCTCTATAATATAAGCACAACCCCTCTTCTTCACTATTAAGCTCATCACTCAACAACTCTCCATTTTCAATCGAGACGAGTACTGTCACCTTTAAGCACAAGCCAAAAACAACTATCTTCCCCAAATTTTTCTTGAGCTCTACCATACCAACAATCAAAATCAAAGAACCACCATCTTAGTCGAGAGTTCAATCTCTCCTCCCTAACCGCAGTCCCTACATCAGCAACCACAATGCTAGCTTCTCTCCACCGTGACTTAGCCATGTACCATCAATTATACAAGCCTAGCATCACCAACTGTTATACCTAGTTAAAGACCTCAACCTCTTCTCTGGTTCCATCATCAATCATGATCTCTCTTCCTAAAGAAAACATATACAACTAGGACCCTCAACCACCCATCTCGGCCCAAACCATAACCACAACCAGTAGCTTCTCTTTCTTTGTTTCCCATGTTGCCTTCTCTTATTCTTTCTCAGCCACTATTAATTACAATAGCTCCAACAAACACTTACAACTCTAGTAAACACTTTTCGAACCAATCTCAAATTATTTTTTGGACAAATTGCTATAATATTGTGAAATTTGAGATAAAATGCTTATTATTATGTATAATTTTGGATTATTGGGACTCTGATAATTTGGTTTGTTATTACCACTCACCAAACTCTATTCTTAAAGGATTTTTTTATCAGCAAATAAACTTATCTAATATTGATTTTAAAAGCCATCCAGTTGGAGATTGAAACATAGCAAATATGATGCTCTATAATAACACTTTAGTAGTTAATAAAACCATGCAGCTCATGGCTGACCTATTAGTATATATGCCTTATAACATTAAATTTGTTCAATGTAAACTTATTTAATTATTAACAAAGGCTTATTTATCTTTAACATTCATCAAATATATGATTTATAAATCTAATCTTTAATTAATAAATATAAAGTAAAGATAAAGTTCTAGAGATAAAAATGTTTTGCAAAGAAAATTATAAAGTTGTTATGATCGTGAGATTCCTATTGCATCAAAGCATTGTTCCAAAATGTTCCTCGTTAATATTCTATTAAGACTAGACATTAATGAGAGTCATTGAGACTTGTACATATTATGTTATTTTCTTTTGTAAAATGAAACATTTATTCTCATAAGTTAAAATATGAAGTATACCTATAACTAATATGTAGGTTCTTATCATATCATAGTACACTAAACTAACCCGCATTAGAATTCTATATAAAGAGATTATTTATATCTATAAAAAGATTCATGTGATAGTTGTGTAAGTGATGCTTCAACTTGAGATCACTAAGTTACTTTATATAGAAAATATTATGTTTTAATCATGTTATACATTATCATAATCAAGGATAACAAACATGTAGATATTGAGTATAACATGAACTATATAAATATATTTAAGTAATTAATATAGGATTCATCATCCTAGGTGAATTAAGAAAAATATTCTATATGTTCTCAAATAGTATTGATTATAAATCCTTACACAAAGTGGAATGATATTTGAAAAAATTTTAAATCTTATTCAAATAATCAATAACTATGGTGTTGAGAACAAACATGATTTGATAAAATAGATACACTTCATGCTATGACATTCATTGTTGATAAAGGGATGATAATTATAATAAGAAATTGATCATTAAAAGGTTAAGCTAAACTATTTATGACTTTTCTAAAATTTAAGGAGATCATGACAGGTTGCTAAAAAATATATTTGATCTTCAAATATAAATAAATTAATTATTAAATTGATAATAAATTAATTTATTTAATCTTATTTTATTTATGATTGTGATTTATATTTAGGTCAACCTATTAAGGAACCTAATGGGTCACACACATAAAAACCGTTAGTTAAAAATTAAACTGAAATTATTAATCAAGTGTGACTTGATTTTAAATAAATTTTTAAAATGGAGGACTAGAATTTAATTTATATAAGGAATTACAATTCTATACCTTGAAAAAAACATGTAAGGACTTAATTTAATAAAGTTTTTAAAAATTATCCTGAAATAATATATGTGATATTAATCAGGTGATAAATTGATATTTTACTATTTATAGTTTTTTCATGATTCCATATAAATAAAATGTTATGTCTTTTATTCCTTATGTAATAAATAGTATGTAGTACAATATAGAACACCTAAAATACACAAAAGAAAAGAGCTAGCACTCAAAGGCATAACAATACCTCTCTTCTAAAAGATTTAGAAGACTTCTCACTAGTGGTTTGTGTAGATTACTATTAGAGGCCGAACACTTGAAAGACATGTGATTTATGATAACCCAACCTTGAAGCAATTATTTAAAGCTAAAAAGAACATTTGTTCTTCAGATAATTTTTGTATAAACCTTAAATAACTATAAATTTATCTAATGAGATCTTGGGTTATTGAAAATTTTTAAATTTAATTTTCTTTTTGCGTGTATGTATTTTGAGAAAACCAACATGATCAACTCAATTAGATTTATAATATGATATAAAATTGATCTCTCATGCAAACACCTAATGGACGAGTATAATGTTATCTTTCAAGAGCGAACTCTTCAATAAAAACATATGGAAGTTCTCAACTACATCCATGGTATCACCTATTTGCATAACAAATATATTTATAACCCTAAAAAAATTTGAGCAAGATGTCAACTACTATACAGGTGTACAATTAGCCTGAAGCCAATTAAATAGTCCACTAGTCTTACTGGTAGACAATTTAACTTGTGCTTAGGTAATACAATACTCTATAAGCTGCCTTTAAGCAAGGCAATATCAATCCTTATATACCTTAAGAATCCATTGTTGGATATGAACCAAAAAGAAAATTTGAACCAGTGTAACACCTACCAGAGATGGAACTAGAAATCAGGTGTACAACAAAACTTGCATGCCATCATTCATACTTGAATGAGCAAAAAACCTAAAAAATCAATTAAACCGAGAAGAAATATCTCTAAAAAAGAGTCTGAAGAAATATCCTAAAAAATGTCACCTCCTACTAAAAAACACAGCATTTGATGGCGCCTACAATGTCTTGCCAATGAGAACATAAGATGATATCCTGTGTTTTTTATCAGATTCCAGTGACTATTAAGAACAAAGTTATGGCTTCCATGGCATCTGCCTTGAATTGTTATTACAATGTTTTGAATTCCATAGAGAGATTTCAATAGACTAAAAACTAACCAAATCATTTAATTGCACAAATGGCCATAACTGCATAGTCCATATTATACAAATGAATCATGAATATATTACACAATCAATCTACCACAACTTTTGAGGGTTTTCTTGAAGCACTGGGAGTCTATTACCACAACAAATCTTTCTTTCGTTTACCTTCGAAAAGAAAAGCCTCCTCAGACGAATGTTCATCACCTGCATTTAAACTTCTGGGATTGGAAAAAGACGTTTTACTAGCCACTGAATTGGTCTACATAGCTGTGCTGTATTCTCGCGCCAGAACCAAATGGCTGCACTGTATTGTTCATTGCGTATTTTCTTGGTCGCTGCCTTCCAATCATACTTCTCCATATCTTGACGTGCTGCCTTACCAATGGTTTCTCTTAGTTCTTGGTTTTCCAACAAAGGCTTTAACTTGCTCAAGCAGTCATCAAGATCTCCTGGATTAAAGAGAAACCCAGTTTTGCCATCCAGTTCTGGAGGAATTATATCTGGGATTCCCCCAGCACGAGCTCCCACTACAGGAATTCCAGAAGACATGGCCTCCAAAACGACGAGACCAAGTGTCTCGGATTCTGAAGGCATAACGAAAACATCCCCACTAGCGTATGCCTGAGAGAGCTCTTCTCCTCCCAACATCCCAGTAAATACAGCAGGCATGTCAGTAAACATCTTTTCCAACTCCTCCCTGAAAAGAAAGAATCCATGTTTCCTAAAATAAGATGCTTGGAATTGTCAAAACAATCTTTTTACAGGAGTAAATACGAATTTCATTGTCTAATTGTAATGGGAAAGGTTAGATATGGCTTAAAAGATCAATTTGAGAAATAACTTTAGTGGCAATTCAGTTCATAAAAATCAAATATTTGAAGCTGGTATGGGTCATAAACCATCACAAAGTATTTACTTCCCTTGAATTAATCTAAGTTTTAAAATGCAGTACCTATATGGCCCATCTCCAATAATGGCAATTCTTGCTCCTGGAAGCCTATCCATAACCCTGTTAAACCAAATTCATCAAATTGCAAAGATAAGGGCTAAAAATAGTAGTCATATATTAGGAAGAATAGAGAGAAGAAATATGACTCTCTGTGCAAAATGGGGAGAGGGGAGTACTTAAGGAAAGAAATAAACTAGAAAGGAAAAAAAGACTGAAAGAATTATGATAGCTCAGTGAAGGAATTCCATCTCAAAATACTGCTAATAACAATAAAAAGTACCAGTCTGGCCACAAAATCCTTATTGGATGTCCTTTAACTTTAAGGAAGATGTAAATGGTAGGATTAAAGGGGAAAAAAGAAAAAAATTCTTGTTTATAGGAAAATGTCCTTGAGAGCATCTGATAGCAAAAGCTTTCAGACAATGAGATCAAAGCATACTGAGTCGGCTCTACCAGTGCTTTGTTATTTGAACTTTTAAGAAATGGTGGGTCTAAATTTGAGAAATGTATTAAGTTTTGCATCTAGTGATTTAGGAAAACAAATTAAATTTTCTTTCATCAAAAAGAAAATAAAAAAACAAAGTGAGAAAGGATCATATGATACCTTTTGAGAAAATCCAAACTCTTCTCGACTCCAAGTCGTCCAACATGGACTATCAATGGTTTTTCAGGTTCACCATTGCTGTTTAGACCAAAAATATATGATGCTCTGATACATTTGAGATTCCTTGTCTAATGAACTGGTTGTCAAAGATGAGAGGATGGCCTTACCTTAATCTCATTCTCATTTCATGAGAGCGGAAATGGGGGTGGAAGCTCTCAGAATCAACTCCCTTATTCCAAACACGGATCTTGTTAGCTGTAAACAAGGTATGGCAATCAATTTAAAACACAGCTGTATGGACACAGGAGCAAAATTTCATTGAAGAGGTTTCAGGAATAAAGCGCATTATGCACCAAAATTGACACTGGGAAAAGTTAAAAGCTAAGTAATCAGGAATTGGATGTTTATTTACACCTGCTGTCACCCTAGCTGCTTCAAGATCCCTCCCAATAGCAGCTGATGGCACTAGTGTGAGATCGGCTGCTCTGTGAAGAAATTCTGATGGAAAGGGAATACATGTCATTATTGATAAAGTAATCAGCGGCCTGCAGAATTTCCAGAACTATGAGTACAAAATGCATAATACATACTTATGATCATCCACATGGGTTTCACCAGCCAGCTAAAAGTGTACCTTGGGATGTATCTGCAAATGAAAATAAAGAATTAAACTCAGTAAATAACCACACATCAAAGGAAATCTGGCCTAAGAAATTGAAGCAACATCATAAACATGTGTAGCACAAAGCCAGAAAGGCAAACTCACACCGGGACATGAGTGTGATAGGACATCACGATGGGGACACTCAACAGTTTTGCAATGGCAAGGGCACCAAAAACCTGCAATACAAGATTGTGACTGTCAGCCATGCTTATCCAATAAATAATAAAGATTTGTTTGCTTCAAAGGCAAACCTCACCATTATCCCAGGTGACGATGCATGTATTATGTCAGGCTTAAACTGTGCAACCTCTGAAATTATTCTTGGACTAAGTGCTAGAGAAAGGGGCACCTTCTGATACCAGGGGAAGGGGAAGCTGTAAAGAGGGAAAAGTTTAAGAACCATAACGGGAGAGTTAAAATGTCAATGCTATTGATCAAGTTGGAATAATGCCCAAGTTTCTAGATTATGCAGCACAACCAAGAAAATAATCAAAGCAAACCAAAATAGGCAAACAGAAAATATAACAAAGAATTTAGAAGAAAAAAATGATGGGAAATAATGACTACCATAACTTGACAATCATACATGTAACCATAAAATAACCGTAAGGATGGTTGCAATTAGTGTTGTCAAAGGTGAAGGGCACTAAAAGACACCAAGCTTGTAAAATGCCCAAGGCACTAGACGCACGCCTAGGCGCCTACCCAAATGACCCAGGGCAATATGCTATATATATATTGGATCAATAGAAAATATAAAATACCATAACATAATCATATAAAGTTATATTTTTCACCTTAAAAACAAAAGAAGATAATTTAAAGTAGTGAGGAACCAAATAAATTAAAAAGCAAAATTAAATATCATCATTATTCATTAATCTTCAAAAACACCTTCATCCATGCTTTCCTCTCCTTCACTTGAATCCTCTATTTCATGATTATAATCTAAATCCTCATCTCTCAAACCATACTACACTTATATAGATGTGTTGTTCTCTTACTCCCACCATTGAAAAAAGAAAGTGTGGCTGGTGTTTCTCTTCTAATTGTCATTCATTGTCTGTTTGTCTCCCACTTTAATCATTTTTTTTTTATTTTTTTACCCTAATCTTTGATTTTTACAAAAAATATTCCTAAGTTGTTTCTTGTGGTAAATCAAAAAAATTAGACAAATAGGTCAAAACATAAATCAATTAAAAAAAAAAGGAAAAATCCAACAAAAAAGGAAGAACTTCAAGCAAGCGCTAGCTTTAACGCCTTGCACCCACTCACAAGGCGCTTGCCTAGACTGCGCTTCATTAAAATCCAACACCCAAGGCTAATAAAGGCATTGGGGCCTTGCCTTGCCTTAAGCACCTCTACGTCTCTTGACAACACTGGCTGCAACACTAATTGACACTAAAATTGTTTAATGATCAATATTGCATAACCACAGTTCTGATGGGCTAAAACAATAAGCCCCCTTCAACTCTTCAATATATTAGGATATGATAATGTACAAGCCACCACAGGTAAAGTGCACACTAGATAAAGGTTGTCGTAGCAACCTCCGTGATCCAATCAGTTTGGCTCCATAAAATTCCTGGGGCACTCCTTCATGTGTTGTCACAACCATCACCTGCACATTACTAAGCTAACTTGTTGATATTGTGAAGTGATAGAATTTTTACCAAATAAAAAATAAAAAAAGTTTCAAAATCGATGTCTTTGTAGCTTTAACATGCCAAGCTGATTAGGCTGGAATTAACAAGTAGAAAGATAATGACAAGCTATATCAAAAGCTTTGTCGGTTCAACTCTAATTTCTTTTGAATCATTGTGTTCAGGGGTTTCAAAAAATTAAAGTATCATTCCCAACCTAAGTAAAAATGAATATAGGAGAATTAGGTTTTCTGATATAAAATCAGTGAAAAAATGATCCAGTCTCTATTCATGTTGCTCAAGTTATTAAGCCACATCAGTATGCATAGACAATAAAAAACAAAATAAAACCATAGTCATGTAGCACTCAAATCAAAGTATTATAAATCACCTCATCCCCCATTTCGCGTAAATATTTGATGAAATTCTGGAACCGGTTTTTATACCCTGACACATACCTGTAAAACAAAAGGAAATAGTTGGTATTCAAAAAGTGCCCATTATTCAGTCTCAACTAAAAAGCATAAATTGAAGATACCAAAAACAAAACAGAATCCCCATTAATGAAAAGAAAAAAAAACTAAATATAGTGATAAAACATGTCAATATATGAAACATTTCTATGATGACATCCGCTCCTCCAGGACAACTAAGCAAAGAAGACTGAACAACTAAGGAAGGCAGGCTCACTTACTGATAGAGAAGAGAGAAAATAGGAGAAAGGAAGGACAAGTCACCGGAGTGCCACCATGGCTGTGATGACTACGCACATCACACCAATGGAAAAAAAAAAAAAAGGCTCAAAGCCCATTGGCTCATAGAAAGAAAAGAAAATAAATAAATAAAAAAAGACATATTTAGTCAAGCTGTTCAGCCAAAGGCGCAACAAACAAGACCAAACAACCACCTATCCAGACAAATTGGTTGGGCCAAGGGCTCTAAGTTAAAAAAAATTGAAAAGACTGAACATCAGTCTAGCTGTTCGACTCAAAAGAAGCCTTGATGACAAATCAAGCCTGAAGAACAAAAGAAAATCTCTCCAAGACAGCTAAGCAAAACTTACTGAAAAGCTATGGAAGGCAAGCTCAATTACTGAGTGAGAAGAGAGAAAAAAGAGAGAAAAAAGAGAGAAAAAGGAGAAAGGAAGGAAAAGTCACTAAAGTGCTACTATGGCTTTGATGACAACACACATCAAACCAAAAGGAAGATCTCACCAAGACAAATTCAACAACACCAAAAAACATCATCAGAACCAGAGCCAAAACAAGCTCATGTGGTGGGACTTGTTCACATGTTGGCGCGTATAATATAGGTGCCAGCTAATTTTTCTCTCTTTTCTCCAATTTAATCCCTAATTCTTCTACAACTCTCCACTTCAGCCCCTAAGTTTACTTGACCGGAAAACATGCAACGCAGGAAGGGAGTATTTTTATGCTCTAGCATTGTCAGAATGGTGTTGCACAATAACGCCTAGCAGTGTTATGCAATGCACAACTAATTCCCTGGCGCACTCATTGTTAATGCGGGGATGCACAATTGCCTACTAGTGTTACGTTGTGCATACCTAATTCTTCGTGGCGGTGTTATTAGGGTAGGCACCTACCTTTCTTACCAATACACACCTATCTGTTTCGTTAATGATCAATATGATGCCTACATGAACAATAAAGGTAATTATTTTTCATAATTATCCTAACACGATATATCTACAACTACACTCTCCACAAGACAAATTCATGTGACTGAGGTACATAAATACCTTAGATCACAAGGTAACAACAAGTCATGATACAATGCCTAACACAACAGTCATAACACGTACCCTTATGCATTCCCGTTCTTTGTTGTATATTATTTTTCTCCTACTTTTATCAACCTAAGCGTTGAAGGGTCCCTATTCCGATAGGGGACTTGTTTGCAGGAGTTCCTAAGCCACAAGCCTAACTAAAAACAATTATGCCAAAACCCATTGCACTAGTCATGGAAAGGTCCTACTTCGTCAATTTGTTACAAGTAGTTATATTTACCACCTCTAATATTTAGCTTCTACCCTCCCAGCTTAGAGTTGGCAAAAACAAGTTCTAAAACAAGGGGTTAACAATTTATATCTTATACCGTAAAAGTCTTCAGTAATGAAAATCTGGAATGTGTGTTCGAGTAACATTTAACCAGAAAAGAAGTAGTGACGATTGCAATCAGTGACAAAAAGCTCCATATGGTGAAATACGCCAGTCAAGCAAGCACTTCCCAGAAACGATGAGTTTCTTAGACACTAAATAACAGAACAGAATATAAAAGGTAGACGACTACTAGGTGACCCATTAAAGTCCAAGTATGCAATTATAGCTAGTGAGTTTCTATAGAGCAGAATACTATATGAACTCCACGATATGCATTGAGCTAAATAAACCACAGGCCACAGGAAGTTACAACAATAAATTCTTCAAAATCTACATTTAAAAGTAGACATATGACAAAGCCAACCAATTACGACATGTGAAGTAATATTCACAAGAAAACAAAAGGCCGTTAAAGAGAAGCCATAAAACACAGATGCATATGTTTAATCAACCGAGCTAATGGAACAATGGAACAATCACCTAACTAGATTCAAACTTCACAACATTGGCAGTTAGCAGAACCTATGACATAATCATAAAAATCGCAATAGCAACTAGAGCTAACTATTTTTAGTAATCAAACAGCATGACTTGAAAAAAAAAATAAACAAAAAAAGCAGATGTTAACGGGAAAACAAAATGAAAATCATAACCTGAAATTGTCACAATCGTTTCATCAAACACAAAGCAATCAAAGAAACTCAAAGTCAACGTCAGCTTCGAACACCAAAAATTAATCAAACAATGCAAGAAACTAGCACTAAGCCCATGTTTTTTCAAGAAATTGATATCAACAGAGTAGTCACGACTCACGCAAATGGAGAGGGCTCAACAAAAAGAGCAATACGCCTTGGCCTCGAAATGGTCTCATAATCAAGGAAAGGAGGATTCTCCTCATCTTCTCCAACCTCACCGCGAGTCATATTGTTGTCGCTTTTAGCTCTAACAAGAAACACCCTTTATGTCTTTCACCTTTTTTAGCCTCCTAAACTCAGTGAGAAACAAGAAGTGGGTACAAGAAAGAAGAGGAGGATGACGCAGAAGGAGAAGAAGAATAAGTGGTGGTACATAAAAAATGAGGAGAGAGAGTATGATTTATAGAAAGAGAAGTAGAAAGTGTGACGATGAGGGAGTAATTTAGCTGGTGGAGTAGCGAGTAATTCAGCTGGTGGAGTAGCGAGTTGGATTTTGTAGATTGATTAATACAGTGAATTAGAGAAGGAATAATTTTCACTCTTGAAAGGAATCTTGAAGGGGTATGAAGGAAATAACAATAGCACATTATCAATGAATATTCCCTATCACAGGCGGAACACTCCCTCGTCATTGAGGTATCAATGGAAGAATATGTAAAGGCATATGCTTTCAGCTAATTGAGAACAGATGCTTATCTGTGATGGCTATGGTTTTTTCCCCTCTTTCTTTGCTACTATTGTAGATTTTTTTCACTTCTTGCCTGCCCAAAGAAGGATATACACAAGCCCTTTTTTATATATTCTGTTTAAGAGAGGGAAGAAGAAAATGTTTTTATTCCCAATTTGTTTATTTGGTCAAATTAATAGCTTAACTGGTTAAGATTATATGAAAAGAATAAGAATCGAATCTTCTTAGGTTAGGAGAGTCTCTTTACGAGATCAAAGGGAGAATTAACCAAAGGTAGTGAGTTCTTGAAAAGGATTGGTTCGGTGTGACAAAG
>JANKYH010001623.1:0-20119 GCA_027475595.1 Populus davidiana x Populus alba var. pyramidalis | reverse complement strand
CTAGAGAAGAATAGAATAACATGAAATTAATTAGTCCAAAAGCGAGGATTTTAAAATAAATGGACTGTAGCCACGAGAATCTTCGTGCCATTGCTGCTTGTAATATTTTAACTATTGCCGCACGTTTAACCTCATTAGTCGTGTCATATCAATTAAATAGTTCAAGGGGTTTGCCAGTGCAAATATTGTCAGTCAATTGAACATTTTAAAGATGGAAATCAACTTAATTTCCTGAACAAGCAGAAGTAGATTAGAGCACATGCTGCTGATTGTTAGTGGAGATATGGTGGGTGACTCATCACTTTATTTTATTATTTTTATTTTTATTAATATAAATATCCCGATAATGTAAACTTAATTAATCTTACAAACATAAAATTAACAATCAAACCCATCACTTTATTAGTATTGTGTAATGAGAGAAGTTCGAGGAACCTTCGCACACATTTATATATGAAAAGCTTCAGTAATATACTTTAACGTATTTATAAACTTGTTTCTGATCCGATCTCTGTGAGTAATTAATTATGCTAATCATTCAGCCAGCGAGTCTTAAGATCTCAAGTATATGTAGCATTCAATTACCTTGCTAATTATGCTATTGTACAAAACAATTAGAGGAGTATTTGTGCCTAGTTATTTTCCTAACCTATACAGCTTTGTTGTGGTTTTAAAGTTATTAAAAGACAATTATTACAACAATGATGTTTTTAATTAAGTATCGGCATAATCCCAAACCATGTGATTATAGTGAGTTTTTTTTATTAATATTATTTATACTTCAAATTCGGTAATTTTGAACAATTTTTTTTTATTAACATGAGTGTTCGGGTCAGCTTGCGCGTACTCTCATTAATCTCACGAATCCTAAAGTTAATAACCATATAACCTCTAAAATCATTATATAAATGACCATAGGACTCCAACCTGAAACTTAAAAAAAAAAAATTATTACCACCAGAAAACCTCATAGATGGTTAAAAAAAAAAAATTTATTACCACCAGAAAACTCATAGATGGTTGTAATTTTGAACATCTTGATGCCATGCCTTCTTGTACTAATCCAACACATGCCCCACCATGTCTCCTCTTTTTTTTTCTCACCCACCCATACATCTCCTGTTGATAAAAAGGCCATAAACAAATGGATATGAGGTGAAGCAAGCGTATTAAAACCACCACGAAACTACCCTCAAGTTCATGAATCCTTCCTCCTACGCTCTCCCTATATAAACCCCTCCACATCTCCTCACATTCATACTCTCACGCACACTACTCAGCTGTCCAGTCCACCATATATCATTAACCTTAAAAGGAAAAAGAAAGAAAATGCCTTCTTCTTCCAATACCACTATCGTCTCAAGATGTACGATCTACCCAGACCAAAATCCTCACCATCAAAACCCTAAAGCTCTCAGTCTCAGACCTCCCCATGCTCTCTTGTCAATACATCCAAAAAGGTGTCCTCCTCACGTATCCACCGTACTCCATTAATGACCTAATCACATCCCTCAAACACTCCCTCTCCGTCGCTCTTTCTCACTTCCCTGCTCTTGCTGGCCGCCTCCAAACTGACCCTACTGGCCATGTCCACATTGTAAGCAACGATGCAGGCGTTGATTTCATCCAAGCGAAAGCAAGACACCTCTCCATCCACACCATTCTTTCTCCAACCCACGTCCCTGAATGCTTCAAAGAGTTCTTCGCAATGGACAAGACCCTTAGTTATTCGGGTCATTCTAAACCTCTAGTGGCAGTTCAGGTCACTGAACTGAAAGACGGCATATTCATTGGGTGCACTGTAATCATGCTGTCACTGATGGCACTTCATTCTGGAACTTCTTCAATACCTTCGCTGAAATCTGCAAAGGATCTAAAAAAATCTCTAAATCTCCAGACTTTTCCCGCAACACCATGCTTAACTCACCGGCGGTGCTTAAATTCCCCCCGGTGGACCTAAGGTGACATTGCTGGCGACGAGCCATTGCGGGAGAGAATTTTCCATTTTAGCAGAGATGCAATTCTCAAGCTCAAGTTGAGAGCTAACAACAGTAATTTTAGGTCCAATTCGGCAGAGATTTTCGGAAAGCTAAGTAACGACAGTTGGAAAATCGTTAACGGAGAAAGAAACGGCAAAGTAGATCCACTTTCCTTAAAGAACAACAAAACGGCAGAGATTTCCTCGTTTCAGTCCCTTTGCGCGCAGCTGTGGAGATCCGTGACACGTGCGAGGAAATTATCGCCCTCCAAAATGACGACGTTTCGTATGGCTGTGAATTGCCGCCACGGCTGGAGCCGCGGTTGAACCCGTATTACTTTGGCAACGCGATTCAGAGCATCCCAACCGTTGCTTTGGCTGGAAAGCTTTTATCTAAAGATCTGAGCTTTGGAGCTGATTTGCTGCACAAAACGTCGTCGCCCATGGTGATGGTACGGTGCGGAAAGGTATAGCAGATTGGGAAAAGGAGCCGCGGTTATTTCCGCTGGGGAATCTTGATGGTGCATCAATCACCATGGGAAGTTCTCCAAGATTCCTATGTATGATAACGATTTGGGTGGGGCCGACCTTTGGCTTGTGAGGAGTGGTAGGGCCATAATTTGATGGGAAGATCTCAGCTTTTCCTGGGAGAGATGGAAATGGGAGCGTTGATCTTGAGGTTGTTTTGTCACCTGATACAATGACTGGTCTTGAAAGCGACGATGAGTTTATGCAATATGTTTCAGAAATCGTGTGAGTGGTTCACCCTATAGTGAAAGCTCTGGTTCATTGCTTGAAGAAAGGAAATGAAGAAATAAAAATCACAATCGTTTTCGGGTATATTATCTGGTCCAAAAGTTAAGGGGCAAAGTATGAGGTTCATGATGACTACAAGAAAATTGATTGATTTGGACGGTGAGATTTTTTCTTCCTTTTTTTTTTCTTTTTTCCTTTAATAATTAGCATTTTAAGTAGAAAAATATGAGGCCAAACAGCGATGTTTTGGCCATATAGGCAGAGAGTGAATTTTTTTTTAAACTTTGAAGTAGAAGCTTATTTATTTCGATGGTTTAAGTTATTCAGTTCTTCACTTCATGGATAATGGTTAATAAAGATGTTGTAAATAGTTTTTTTTTTCTTCTAAGCTTAGAAAACATCAAATTAATGGTAAAAACTCTAATACTTGCAAAATCCCATTGAGAGGATTTAAAGACCCTTTAATTATAAAATTGTAACTTTATAGGAAAAACAATAAATAACTTTAAAAAGCCTTAAATTCTAAAAACAAGTGATGTTTATTTTGTATTTTAAGATAGTTAATACTCTAAAATATATGTAACTATTAAAAAATAATAAGGTTTTAAACCTCTTACCTAGATGGTTTAGAATATTATACCCTTTGAACCTTATTGTTTTTAAAGAAGGTAAGGACAGAAAAGCCCCTTGCTCTCGATGGCATTAATAAGGAACATATATTATTTACATATTATTATTAAGATAGTAAGTGTGGTAGGTCTCTTAAAATATCTTTTTGTACATCTATAAGTGTAATGAGATCATTACCTCATATATAAATAATTCATGTAATTGTTCTAGAAATAGGATTCCTTAGCCTTAGATACTCAAGACTTGAGATGTAACCCAACCTAGGTTAAAGGCATGACGGTTTATCAAACTCATAACACTTTCAGTTTAGGTGTTCTTCTAAGACTTGGTATATTGCCTTGGGTTTAGTAGATTGATGAACCCAAAAATATTAGATTTGGCATCTTGTCAAATCCATATTTCCTTGAGTTCAACTGACGATTGAACCTAAGTATCTTTGGTCTAGTATCTTGCCGAACCTATGTTTGTTGGGCAACTAACAGTTGAACCCAAGTATGTTGGGTCCGGCATTTTCCAGACCTATGTTTCCTTGAGTTTAGCTAACAGTTGAATCCAAGTATGTTGGGTCCGGCATCTTGCTAGTCACATGTTTCTTTAGGTTTGGCTAATCATTGAACCCAAGTGTTTTGAGTCTATCATAACGTCAACCCATGTTCTTTTGGGTTCAGTAGATTGCTGAACTAAAATGTATTATGTATGACAGTTCGTCATGCCTATTTGTTTTGGATTTAATACATCATCAACCCAATTTACATTGGATTTAGTTGATTACCGAACCCAATTGTTTGGGGGTCTTACGGTCGTTGAATATCGTCAAACCCACCTTATTATAGACTTTTTCAAGTCTAAAAAGATATGTAAAAAAAAATTACCTTATTAGTTGCCCCCCAAGTCTTTAATGTATATCACACGTAAAGGCTTAAGAGGTGTTTTGGGAGACTATAAGTCAAGATACGTCATGTCTTCCTTTAGGAAGAGACATTTAAGCCTTTGATGATTTGAAATGATTTCAAAGGGAAGAGGAAGCAAACATCTTTGGAATATCACTTAACGGTATGCAATGAATGTTTGTTGGCTTTTAGCCTTTCTATAGTTATGATGAGATGTCATATGTCCTTTATTTATTGTTGGAGAATGAGGGTTACTCGTATATAAAAACCTTCATTCATTTTAAATTGTGATTTTTACTTATGATAAAAAATTTCTCTATTTCCATAACTTAGAAGATTTAAGACACAAGAACAAGATATTTTTATCATATATGAATTTTTCTTGTTAAGTATACCAAATCTCCATCTTCTTCTTTTCTTGTATGATTTTTGTTTTAGTTTTTCTTCTTTTCTTTAAAAGATTCAGAATGACTTCTAGAAAAATAAAGAAGGAAGTATCCTCTAAGGGGGATTTTACCTTAACGTTAAAAAATGACAGTGCTCGCCAGAGATCATCAGCCATTAGGATTGGCCCACAGTCTAGAATCGATGCTTCTCCACCTTTCATTTCTAGAAGGACGGAAAACATAAGTCCTCAAGAGGTTGCAAGCCTCAAAGGGAAAGAATGTCTGCCCAAGAATCCCACTAATAATGTTCAAAGCATGGTAACTCTAAACCAAATGGATGAGGCCAATCTTTAACAACCAGGAATTTATGTGGTCTCGTTACCCAAACATGGTGACCGTGTTTCAAAGGTCACTAATAAGCATGGTGGGGGGAATCTTTTAATTATAACCCCATTTGCATGTATGAGTTTGGGTACTTTTTTTTTTTACAAGGTTTGTAAAAGAAGTGTTCAAATATTACAATCTAAGTCCATCTCAACTCCACCCTAATGGGTGGACCATTCTATCTGCATTCAATAAGTTGCTCAAATGTTAGATGAGGAACCTATAGTCAAGGTTTTTAGGTAATGTTTCACCCTTATAAAAAGCGTTGAAAGGGGCTTTTCTTTCCTTTGGTTCTTTAACTTTTCCAATAAGCCAAATAGGCCTATATGGGAGACTTTCAAAGAAAGGCCACCCGCTTGAAGAATAGATAAGGACATTGGGTGGTGGTGGAGCTATCATGGTATGGAAAAGTCACAAAATCGATACAGTGTCACTTAAGGCTACACCTATTATGGAAAGCACCCTCAGCTGGTGTGAATGACAGGTGTCATAACTTGATGTTTTACTTTTTTTCCTTTCTGATTAAAAAATATCCAAAAAGTATAAAAAAATAAAAATATATATACTTTTGATGTGTTTGCTTTGTTTGTTTTTTTTTTTTACATTTTTAGCAGCTTTTCAAAAAGGTTAAAAACTAAAAATTACTTTTGACGCGTTTGATTTTGAACGCACTCATTCAAAATTATTAATCAATTTTATTAAGTTGACGTTGACATTGATGATGTTGTTTTTTTTTTCAAAAATACCACAATAGAAAAAGAAAACAAAAAAATATTTGAATAGGGAAACCAAAAATGCAAAGGATAAAGTAAGTGACTAACTAATTTTATGTTTTTTAGTTCTTGAGGACCAAACAATTGGGAGGAAAGGGATAAATTATGTTGCCTATAAATAAGTGGTTGTACCACACACAAGAAGAGAAGGAATTTTAGGGAGGCCATTAAAAAAATACAAAAAAATTACTCTCCCTAACTCATATACTCTTCCAAAAATAATACATAAAAAACTCTACACCTATTATTTCTAAACCTAGTCGCCAACCACTGTACTACCTTCTCTCCAACAATAACCAACAAAAAAATAAAAGCTTAATAGCCACTAGCACAGTAACAAATTTTTCCCTCCTCAAATCCACGCCAATCATCTCAGCTCCCCACAGGGCTTATTTTCTTCTCATTTTCCAACATCCTCCCTCAACTTTCACTTCTTCTCTCTATAATATAAGCACAACCCCTCTTCTTCACTATTAAGCTCACCACTCAACAACTCTTCATTTTCAGTTGAGACAAGTACTGCCACCTTTAAGCACAAGCCAAAACAACTATCTTCCCCAAATTTTTCTTGAGCTGCACCATACCAACCATTAAAACCAAAGATCCACCATCTTAGTCGAGAGTTCAATCTCTCCTCCCTACTCGCAATCCCTACATCAGCACAACCACAACGCTAGCTTCTCTCCACCGTGACCCAGCCACGTACCATCAATTATACAAGCCTAGCATGTATAAGATAGTAAGTGTGGTAGGTCTCTTAAAATATCTTTTTGTACATCTATAAGTGTAATGAGATCATTACCTCGTATATAAATAATTCATGTAATTGTTCTAGAAGTAGGATTCCTTAGCCTTAGATACTCAAGACTTGAGATGTAACCCAACCTAGGTTAAAAGGCATGACAGTTTATCAAACTTATAACACTTTCAGTTTATGTGTTCTTCTAAAACTTGGTATATTGCCTTGGGTTTAGTTGATTGATGAATCCAAGAATATTGGATTTGGCATCTGTCAAATCCATATTTCCTTGATTTCAACTGACGATTGAACCTAAGTATGTGGGTCTAGTATCTTGCCATGCCCGTGTTTTCTTGGGTAACTAACAGTTGAACCCAAGTATGTTAGGTCTGGCATCTCGCTAGACCTATGTTTCCTTGGGTTCACTAATAGTTGAATCCAAGTATGTTGGGTCTAGCATTTGCTAGGCATATGTTTCCTTAGGTTCGACTAATCATTGAACTTAAGTGTTTTGAGTCTATCATAACGTCAAACTCATGTTCCTTTGGGTTTAGTAGATTGTTGAACACTAATTTATTATGTATGACAGTTCGTTAGGCCTATTTGTTTTGAATCTAATACATCATCAAATCCAATTTACATTGGATCCAGTTGATTACCAAACCCAATTGTTTAGGGGTCTTACAGTCTTGCATATCGTCAACCCACCTTATTATAGACTTTTTCAAGTCTAAAAAAGATACGTAAAAAATAATTACCTTATCAGTTGCCCCCTAAGTCAATGGACTGACCTAGTCGCCCTTCGGAGTATCCCGGATCGGCACCCTAAGTCTTTAATGTATATCACACGTAAAGGCTTAAGAGGTGTTTTGGGAGACTATAAGTCATGATACGTCATGTCTTCCTTTGGGAAGAGACATTAAGCCTTTGGTGATTTGAAATGATTTCAAAGGGAAGAGGAAGCAAACATCTTTGGAATATCACTTGACGGTATGCAACGAATGTTTGTTGGCTTTTAGCCTTTCTATAGTTATGATGAGATGTCATATGTCCTTTATTTATTGCTGGAGAATGAGGGTTACTCGTATATAAAAACCTTCATTCACTTCAAATTGTGATTTTTATTTATGAAAAAAAATTTCTCTGTTTCCATAACTTAGAAGATTCAAGACACAAAAGATATTTTTATCATATATGATTTTTTCTTGTTAAGTATACCAAATCTCCATCTTCTTCTTTTCTTGTATGATTTTTGTTTTAGTTTTTCTTCTTTTCTTTAAAAGATTCAGAATGACTTCTAGAAAAAGAAAAAAAGGAGTATCCTCTAAGGGGGATTTTACCTTAACATTAAAAATAATAGTGTTCGCCAGAGATCATCAACCATTAAGATTGGCCCACAGTCTAGAATCGATGCTTCTCCACCTTCCATTTCTAGAAGGATGGAAAACATAAGTCCTTAAGAGGTACAAGCCTCAAAAGAAAAGAACGTGTGCCCAAGAATCCCACTAATAATGTTCAAAGCATGGTAACTCTAAACCAAATGGATGAGGCCAATCTTTAACAACTAAGAATTTATGTGGTCTTGTTACCCAAACATGGTGATCGTGTTTCAAAGATCACCAATAAACACAGTGGGGGAAATTTTTTAATTATAACCCTCATTTGCATGTATGAGTTTGGATACTCGTTTTTTTACAAGGTTTTGTAAGAGAAGTGTTTAAATATTACAATCTAAGTCCAACTCAACTCTACCTTAATGGGTGGACCATTCTATCTACATTCAATAGTTGCTCGAAATGTTGGATGAGGAACCTATAGTCAAGGTTTTTAGGTAATGTTGCACCTTGATTAAAAGCGTTGAAGGGGGTTTTTCTTTCCTTTGGTTCTTTAACTTTGCCAATAAGCCAAATAAGCCTATATGGAGACTTTCAAAGAAAAGCCACCCCGCTCGAAGAACAAATAATGAAATTGGGTGGTGGTGAGCTATCATGGTACGAAAAAGTCACAAAATGGGTACAGTGTCACTTGAGGCTATACCTATTATTAAAAACACCCTCAGCTGGTGTGAATGACAGGTGTTATAACTTGATGTTTACTCTTTTTTTCTTCCTTGATTTAAAAATATCCAAAAAGTATAAAAAAATAAAAATATATATACTTTTGATGTGTTTGCTTTTTTTTTTTTTTGACATTTTTAGTGACTTTTCAAAAGGTTAAAAATTAAAAAATTTACTTTTGACGCGTTTGATTTTGAACGCACTCATTTCAAAATTATAATCAATTTTATTAAATTGACATTGATGTTGCCTTTTTTTAAAAATACCACAATAGAAAAAAAACAAAAAAAATTATTTGGATAGGAAAACCAAAATTGCAAAGGAAAAAAATAAGGGACTAAAGTGAATTTTTTTAGTTTCTTGAGGACCAAACAATCGGGAGGATAAATTATGTTGCCTATAAATAAGTGGTTATACCACACACAAAAAAGAAGGAATTTTAGGGAGGCTATTAATAAAAAAAAACTAAAAGAAAATATATATAAAAATTACTCTCTCCAACTCACATACTCTCCAAAAAATAATACATAAAAACCTCTACACCTATTATTTCTAAACCTAGTCGCCAACCACTGTACTACTTTCTCTCCAACAATAACCCACAAAAAAAAAACTTAATAGCCACTAGCACAATAACAGATTTTCCCTCCCTAAATCCACGCCAATCATCTCACAATCTCAGCTCCCCTCAAGGGCCTTTTTCTTCTCATTTTCCAGCATCCTCCCTTAACTTTCTCTTCTCTCTATAATATAAGCACAACCCCTCTTCTTCACTATTAAGCTCATCACTCAACAACTCTCCATTTTCAATCGAGACGAGTACTGTCACCTTTAAGCACAAGCCAAAAAAACAACTATCTTCCCCAATTTTTCTTGAGCTCTACCATACCAACAATCAAAATCAAAGAACCACCATCTTAGTCGAGAGTTCAATCTCTCTCCTCCTCCAACCGCAGTCCTACATCAGCAACCACAATGCTAGCTTCTCTCCACCGTGACTTAGCCATGTACCATCAATTATACAAGCCTAGCATCACAACTGTTATACCTAGTTAAAGACCTCAACCTCTTCTCTGGTTCCATCATCAATCATGATCTCTCTTCCTAAAGAAAACATATACAACTAGGACCCTCAACCACCCATCTCGGCCCAAACCATAACCACAACCGTAGCTTCTCTTTCTTTGTTTCCCATGTTGCCTTCTTCTTATTCTTTCTCAGCCACTATTAATTACAATAGCTCCAACAAACACTTACAACTCTAGTAAACACTTTTCGAACCAATCTCAAATTATTTTTTGGACAAATTGCTATAATATTGTGAAATTTGAGATAAAATGCTTATTATTATGTATAATTTTGGATTATTGGGACTCTGATAATTTGGTTTGTTATTACCACTCACCAAACTCTATTCTTAAAGGATTTTTTTATCAGCAAATAAACTTATCTAATATTGATTTTAAAAGCCATCCAGTTGGAGATTGAAACATAGCAAATATGATGCTCTATAATAACACTTTAGTAGTTAATAAAACCATGCAGCTCATGGCTGACCTATTAGTATATATGCCTTATAACATTAATTTGTTCAATGTAAACTTATTTAATTATTAACAAAGGCTTATTTATCTTTAACATTCATCAAATATATGATTTATAAATCTAATCTTTAATTAATAAATATAAAGTAAAGATAAAGTTCTAGAGATAAAAATGTTTTGCAAAGAAAATTATAAAGTTGTTATGATCGTGAGATTCCTATTGCATCAAAGCATTGTTCCAAAATGTTCCTCGTTAATTTCTATTAAGACTAGACATTAATGAGAGTCATTTGAGACTTGTACATATTATGTTATTTTCTTTTGTAAAATGAAACATTTATTCTCATAAGTTAAAATATGAAGTATACCTATAACTAATATGTAGGTTCTTATCATATCATAGTACACTAAACTAACCCGCATTAGAATTCTATATAAGAGATTATTTATATCTATAAAAAGATTCATGTGATAGTTGTGTAAGTGATGCTTCAACTTGAGATCACTAAGTTACTTTATATAGAAAAATATTATGTTTTAATCATGTTATACATTATCATAATCAAGGATAACAAACATGTAGATATTGAGTATAACATGAACTATATAAATATATTTAAGTAATTAATATAGGATTCATCATCCTAGGTGAATTAAGAAAAATATTCTATATGTTCTCAAATAGTATTGATTATAAATCCTTACACAAAGTGGAATGATATTGAAAAAATTTTAAATCTTATTCAAATAATCAATAACTATGGTGTTGAGAAACAAACATGATTTGATAAATAGATACACTTCATGCTATGACATTCATTGTTGATAAAGGGATGATAATTATAATAAGAAATTGATCATTAAAAGGTTAAGCTAAACTATTTATGACTTTTCTAAAATTTAAGGAGATCATGACAGGTTGCTAAAAATATATTTGATCTTCAAATATAATAAATTAATTATTAAATTGATAATAAATTAATTTATTTAATCTTATTTTATTTATGATTGTGATTTATATTTAGGTCAACCTATTAAGGAACCTAATGGGTCACACATAAAAACCGTTAGTTAAAAATTAAACTGAAATTATTAATCAAGTGTGACTTGATTTTAAATAAATTTTTAAAATGGAGGACTAGAATTTAATTTATATAAGGAATTACAATTCTATACCTTGAAAAAAACATGTAAGGACTTAATTAATAAAGTTTTTAAAAATTATCCTGAATAATATATGTGATATTAATCAGGTGATAAATTGATATTTTACTATTTATAGTTTTTTCATGATTCCATATAAATAAAATGTTATGTCTTTTATTCCTTATGTAATAAATAGTATGTAGTACAATATAGAACACCTAAAATACACAAAAGAAAAGAGCTAGCACTCAAAGGCATAACAATACCTCTCTTCTAAAAGATTTAGAAGACTTCTCACTAGTGGTTTGTGTAGATTACTATTAGAGGCCGAACACTTGAAAGACATGTGATTATGATAACCCAACCTTGAAGCAATTATTTAAAGCTAAAAGAACATTTGTTCTTCAGATAATTTTTGTATAAACCTTAAATAACTATAAATTTATCTAATGAGATCTTGGGTTATTGAAAATTTTAAATTTAATTCTTTTTTGCGTGTATGTATTTTGAGAAAACCAACATGATCAACTCAATTAGATTTATATATGATATAAAATTGATCTCTCATGCAAACACCTAATGGACGAGTATAATGTTATCTTTCAAGAGCGAACTCTTCAATAAAAACATATGGAAGTTCTCAACTACATCCATGGTATCACCTATTTGCATAACAAATATATTTATAACCCTAAAAAAATTTGAGCAAGATGTCAACTACTATACAGGTGTACAATTAGCCTGAAGCCAATTAAATAGTCCACTAGTCTTACTGGTAGACAATTTAACTTGTGCTTAGGTATACAATACTCTATAAGCTGCCTTTAAGCAAGGCAATATCAATCCTTATATACCTTAAGAATCCATTGTTGGATATGAACCAAAAGAAAATTTGAACCAGTGTAACACCTACCAGAGATGGAACTAGAAATCAGGTGTACAACAAAACTTGCATGCCTCATTCATACTTGAATGAGCAAAAAACCTAAAAAATCAATTAAACCGAGAAGAAATATCTCTAAAAAAGAGTCTGAAGAAATATCCTAAAAAATGTCACCTCCTACTAAAAAAACACAGCATTTGATGGCGCCTACAATGTCTTGCCAATGAGAACATAAGATGATATCCTGTGTTTTTTATCAGATTCCAGTGACTATTAAGAACAAAGTTATGGCTTCCATGGCATCTGCCTTGAATTGTTATTACAATGTTTTGAATTCCATAGAGAGATTTCAATAGACTAAAAACTAACCAATCATTTAATTGCACAAATGGCCATAACTGCATAGTCCATATTATACAAATGAACATGAATATGAATTACACAATCAATCTACCACAACTTTTGAGGGTTTTCTTGAAGCACTGGGAGTCTATTACCACAACAAATCTTTCTTTCGTTACCTTCGAAAAGAAAAGCCTCCTCAGACGAATGTTCATCACCTGCATTTAAACTTCTGGGATGGAAAAAGACGTTTTACTAGCCACTGAATTGGTCTACATAGCTGTGCTGTATTCTCGCGCCAGAACCAAATGGCTGCACTGTATTGTTCATTGCGTATTTCTTGGTCGCTGCCTTCCAATCATACTTCTCCATATCTTGACGTGCTGCCTTACCAATGGTTTCTCTTAGTTCTTGGTTTTCCAACAAAGGCTTTAACTTGCTCAAGCAGTCATCAAGATCTCCTGGATTAAAGAGAAACCCAGTTTTGCCATCCAGTTCTGGAGGAATTATATCTGGGATTCCCCAGCACGAGCTCCCACTACAGGAATTCCAGAAGACATGGCCTCCAAAACGACGAGACCAAGTGTCTCGGATTCTGAAGGCATAACGAAAACATCCCCACTAGCGTATGCCTGAGAGAGCTCTTCTCCTCCCAACATCCCAGTAAATACAGCAGGCATGTCAGTAAACATCTTTTCCAACTCCTCCTGAAAAGAAAGAATCCATGTTTCCTAAAATAAGATGCTTGGAATTGTCAAAACAATCTTTTTACAGGAGTAAATACGAATTTCATTGTCTAATTGTAATGGGGGAAGGTTAGATATGGCTTAAAAGATCATTTGAGAAATACTTTAGTGGCAATTCAGTTCATAAAAATCAAATATTTGAAGCTGGTATGGGTCATAAACCATCACAAAGTATTTACTTCCCTTGAATTAATCTAAGTTTTAAAATGCAGTACCTATATGGCCCATCTCCAATAATGGCAATTCTTGCTCCTGGAAGCCTATCCATAACCCTGTTAAACCAAATTCATCAAATTGCAAAGATAAGGGCTAAAAATAGTAGTCATATATTAGGAAGAATAGAGAGAAGAAATATGACTCTCTGTGCAAAATGGGGAGAGGGGAGTACTTAAGGAAAGAAATAAACTAGAAAGGAAAAAAAGACTGAAAGAATTATGATAGCTCAGTGAAGGAATTCCATCTCAAAATACTGCTAATAACAATAAAAAGTACCAGTCTGGCCACAAAATCCTTATTGGATGCCCTTTAACTTTAAGGAAGATGTAAATGGTAGGATTAAAGGGGAAAAAAGAAAAAAATTCTTGTTTATAGGAAAATGTCCTTGAGAGCATCTGATAGCAAAAGCTTTCAGACAATGAGATCAAAGCATACTGAGTCGGCTCTACCAGTGCTTTGATATTTGAACTTTTAAGACATGGTGGGTCTAAATTTGAAAAATGTATGAAGTTTTGCATCTAGTGATTTAGGAAAACAAATTAAATTTTCATTCATCAAAAAGAAAATAAAAAACAAAGTGAGAAAGGAGCATATGATACCTTTTGAGAAAATCCAAACTCTTCTCGACTCCAAGTCGTCCAACATGGACTATCAATGGTTTTTCAGGTTCACCATTGCTGTTTAGACCAAAAATATATGATGCTCTGATACATTTGAGATTCCTTGTCTAATGAACTGGTTGTCAAAGATGAGAGGATGGCCTTACCTTAATCTCATTCTCATTTCATGAGAGCGGAAATGGGGGTGGAAGCTCTCAGAATCAACTCCCTTATTCCAAACACGGATCTTGTTAGCTGTAAACAAGGTATGGCAATCAATTTAAAACACAGCTGTATGGACACAGGAGCAAAATTTCATTGAAGAGGTTTCAGGAATAAAGCGCATTATGCACCAAAATTGACACTGGGAAAAGTTAAAAGCTAAGTAATCAGGAATTGGATGTTTATTTACACCTGCTGTCACCCTAGCTGCTTCAAGATCCCTCCCAATAGCAGCTGATGGCACTAGTGTGAGATCGGCTGCTCTGTGAAGAAATTCTGATGGAAGGGAATACATGTCATTATTGATAAAGTAATCAGCGGCCTGCAGAATTTCCAGAACTATGAGTACAAAATGCATAATACATACTTATGATCATCCACATGGGTTTCACCACCAGCTAAAAGTGTACCTTGGGATGTATCTGCAAATGAAAATAAGAATTAAACTCAGTAAATAACCACACATCAAAGGAATCTGGCCTAAGAATTGAAGCAACATCATAAACATGTGTAGCACAAAGCCAGAAAGGCAACTCACACCGGGACATGAGTGTGATAGGACATCACGAGGGGACACTCAACAGTTTTGCAATGGCAAGGGCACCAAAAACCTGCAATACAAGATTGTGACTGTCAGCCATGCTTATCCAATAAATAATAAAGATTTGTTTGCTTCAAAGGCAAACCTCACCATTATCCCAGGTGACGATGCATGTATTATGTCAGGCTTAAACTGTGCAACCTCTGAAATTATTCTTGGACTAAGTGCTAGAGAAAGGGGCACCTTCTGATACCAGGGGAAGGGGAAGCTGTAAAGAGGGAAAAGTTTAAGAACCATAACGGGAGAGTTAAAATGTCAATGCTATTGATCAAGTTGGAATAATGCCCAAGTTTCTAGATTATGCAGCACAACCAAGAAAATAATCAAAGCAAACCAAAATAGGCAAACAGAAAATATAACAAAGAATTTAGAAGAAAAAAATGATGGGAAATAATGACTACCATAACTTGACAATCATACATGTAACCATAAAATAACCGTAAGGATGGTTGCAATTAGTGTTGTCAAAGGTGAAGGGCACTAAAAGACACCAAGCTTGTAAAATGCCCAAGGCACTAGACGCACGCCTAGGCGCCTACCCAAATGACCCAGGGCAATATGCTATATATATTGGATCAATAGAAAATATAAAATACCATAACATAATCATATAAAGTTATATTTTTCACCTTAAAAACAAAAGAAGATAATTTAAAGTAGTGAGGAACCAAATAAATTAAAAAGCAAAATTAAATATCATCATTATTCATTAATCTTCAAAAACACCTTCATCCATGCTTTCCTCTCCTTCACTTGAATCCTCTATTTCATGATTATAATCTAAATCCTCATCTCTCAAACCATACTACACTTATATAGATGTGTTGTTCTCTTACCCACCATTGAAAAAAGAAAGTGTGGCTGGTGTTTCTCTTCTAATTGTCATTCATTGTCTGTTTGTCTCCCACTTTAATCATTTTTTTTTTATTTTTTTACCCTAATCTTTGATTTTTAAAAAATATTCCTAAGTTGTTTCTTGTGGTAAATCAAAAAAATTAGACAAATAGGTCAAAACATAAATCATTAAAAAAAAGGAAAAATCCAACAAAAAAGGAAGAACTTCAAGCAAGCGCTAGCTTTAACGCCTTGCACCCACTCACAAGGCGCTTGCCTAGACTGCGCTTCATTAAAATCCAACACCCAAGGCTAATAAGGCATTGGGCCTTGCCTTGCCTTAAGCACTCTACGTCTCTTGACAACACTGGCTGCAACACTAATTGACACTAAAATTGTTTAATGATCAATATTGCATAACCACAGTTCTGATGGGCTAAAACAATAAGCCCCCTTCACTCTTCAATATATTAGGATATGATAATGTACAAGCCACCACAGGTAAAGTGCACACTAGATAAAGGTTGTCGTAGCAACCTCCGTGATCCAATCAGTTTGGCTCCATAAAATTCCTGGGGCACTCCTTCATGTGTTGTCACAACCATCACCTGCACATTACTAAGCTAACTTGTTGATATTGTGAAGTGATAGAATTTTTACCAAATAAAAAATAAAAAAGTTTCAAAATCGATGTCTTTGTAGCTTTAACATGCCAAGCTGATTAGGCTGGATTAACAAGTAGAAAGATAATGACAAGCTATATCAAAAGCTTTGTCGGTTCAACTCTAATTTCTTTTGAATCATTGTGTTCAGGGGTTTTCAAAAAATTAAAGTATCATTCCCAACCTAAGTAAAAATGAATATAGGAGAATTAGGTTTCTGATATAAAATCAGTGAAAAAATGATCCAGTCTCTATTCATGTTGCTCAAGTTATTAAGCCACATCAGTATGCATAGACAATAAAAAACAAAATAAACCATAGTCATGTAGCACTCAAATCAAGTATTATAAATCACCTCATCCCCCATTTCACGTAAATATTTGATGAAATTCTGGAACCGGTTTTATAACCCCGACACATACCTGTAAAACAAAAGGAAATAGTGGTATTCAAATAGTGCCCATTATTCAGTCTCAACTAACAAGCATAAATTGAAGATACCAAAAAACAAAACAGAATCCCCATTAATGAAAGAAAAAAAAACTAAATATAGTGATAAAACATGTCAAATATGAAACATTTCTATGATGACATCCGCTCCTCCAGGACAACTAAGCAAAGAAGACTGAACAACTAAGGAAGGCAGGCTCACTTACTGATAGAGAAGAGAGAAAATAGGAGAAAGGAAGGACAAGTCACCGGAGTGCCACCATGGCTGTGATGACTACACACATCACACCAATGGGAGATAAAAAAAAAAAAGGCTCAAAGCCCATTGGCTCATAGAAAGAAAAGAAAATAAATAAATAAAAAAAGACATATTTAGTCAAGCTGTTCAGCCAAAGGCGCAACAAACAAGACCAAACAACCACCTATCCAGACAAATGGGTGGGCCAAGGGCTCTAAGTTAAAAAAAATTGAAAAGACTGAACATCAGTCTAGCTGTTCGACTCAAAAGAAGCCTTGATGACAAATCAAGCCTGAACAACAAAAGAAAATCTCTCCAGGACAGCTAAGCAAAACTTACTGAATAGCTATGGAAGGCAAGCTCAATTACTGAGTGAGAAGAGAGAGAAAAGAGAGAAAAAGGAGAAAGGAAGGAAAAGTCACTGAAGCGCTACTATGGCTTTGATGACAACACACATCAAACCAAAAGGAAGATCTCACCAAGACAAATTCAACGACACCAAAAAACATCATTAGAACTAGAGCCAAAACAAGCTCACGTGGTAGGACTTGTTCACATGTTGGGCGGTAATACAGGTGCCAGATAATTTTTCTCTCTTTTCTCCAATTTAATCTCTAATTCTTTTACATCTCTCCACTTTAGTCCCTAAGTTTACTTAACCGGAAAACATACAAGGCAGGAAGGGAGTTTTTTATGCTCTAGCATTGTCAGAATGGTGTTGCACAATAACGTCTACCAGTGTTATGCAACGCACAACTAATTCCCTGGCACACTCATTGTTAATGCGGGGATGCACAATTGCCTACTAGTGTTACGCCGTGCATACCTAATTCTTCGTGGCGGTGTTATTAGGGTAGGCACCTACCTTTCTTACCAATACACACCTATCTGTTTCGTTAATGATCAATATGATGCCTACATGAACAATAAAGGTAATTATTTTTCATAATTATCCTAACACGATATATCTACAACTACACTCTCCACAAGACAAATTCATGTGACTGAGGTACATAAATACCTTAGATCACAAGGTAACAACAAGTCATGATACAATGCCTAACACAACAGTCATAACACGTACCCTTATGCATTCCCATTCTTCATTGTATATTATTTTTCTCCTACTTTTATCAACCTAAGCGTTGAAGGGTCCCTATTCCGATAGGGGACTTGTTTGCAGGAGTTCGTAAGCCACAAGCCTAACTAAAAACAATTATGCCAAAACCCATTGCACTAGTCATGGAAAGGTCCTACTTCGTCAATTTGTTACAAGTAGTTATATTTACCACCTCTAATATTTAGCTTCTACCCTCCCAGCTTAGAGTTGGCAAAACAAGTTCTAAAACAAAGGGGTTAACAATTTATATCTTATACCGTAAAAGTCTTCAGTAATGAAAATCTGGAATGTGTGTTCGAGTAACATTTAACCAGAAAAGAAGTAGTGACGATTGCAATCAGTGACAAAAAGCTCCATATGGTGAAATACGCCAGTCAAGCAAGCACTTCCCAGAAACGATGAGTTTCTTAGACACTAAATAACAGAACAGAATATAAAAGGTAGACGACTACTAGGTGACCCATTAAAGTCCAAGTATGCAATTATAGCTAGTGAGTTTCTATAGAGCAGAATACTATATGAACTCCACGATATGCATTGAGCTAAATAAACCACAGGCCACAGGAAGTTACAACAATAAATTCTTCAAAATCTACATTTAAAAGTAGACATATGACAAAGCCAACCAATTACGACATGTGAAACCATAAAGAGAAGCCATAAAACACAGATGCATATGTTTAATCAACCGAGGTAATGGAACAATCACCTAACTAGATTCAAACTTCACAACATTGGCAGTTGGTAGAACCCATGACATAATCATAAAAATCGCAACAGCAACTAGAGCTAACTATTTTTAGTAATCAAACAGCATGACTTGAAAAAAAAAAAACAAAAAAGGCAGATGTTAACGGGAAAACAAAATGAAAATCATAACCTGAAATTGTCACAATCGTTTCACCAAACACAGAGCAATCAACGAAACTCAAAGTCAACGTCAGCCTCGAACACCAAAAAGTAATCAAACAATGCAAGAAACTAGCACTAAGCCCATGTTTTTTCAAGAAATTGATATCAACAGAGTAGTCACGACTCACGCAAATGGAGAGGGCTCAACAAAAAGAGCAATACGCCTGGCCTCGAAATGGTCTCATAATCAAGGAAGGAGGATTCTCTCGTCTTCTCCAACCTCACCGCGAGTCATATTGTTGTCGCTTTTAGCTCTAACAAGAAACACCCTTTATGTCTTTCACCTTTTTTAGCCTCCTAAACTCAGTGAGAAACAAGAAGTGGGTACAAGAAAGAAGAGGAGGATGACGCAGAAGGAGAAGAAGAATAAGTGGTGGTGCATAAAAAATGAGGAGAGAGAGTATGATTTATAGAGAGAGAAGTAGAAAGTGTGACGATGAGGGAGTAATTTAGCTGGTGGATAGTAGCGAGTAATCAGCTGGTGGAGTAGCGAGTTGATTTTGTAGATTGATTAACACAGTGAATTAGAGAAGGAATAATTTTCACTCTTGAAAGGAATCTTGAAGGGGTATGAAGGAAATAACAATAGCACATTATCAATGAATATTCCCTATCACAGGCGGAACACTCCCTCGTCATTGAGGTATCAATGGAAGAATATGTAAAGGCATATGCTTTCAGCTAATTGAGAACAGATACTTATCTGTGATGGCTATGGTTTTTGCCCCTCTTTCTTTGCTACTATTGTAGATTTTTTTCACTTCTTGCCTGCCCAAAGAAGGATATACACAAGCCCTTTTTTATATATTTCTGTTTTTAAGAGAGGGAAGAAGAAAATGTTTTTATTCCCAATTTGTTTATTTGGTCAAATTAATAGCTTAACTGGTTAAGATTATATGAAAAGAATAAGAATCGAATCTTCTTAGGTTAGGAGAGTCTCTTTACGAGATCAAAGGGAGAATTAACCAAAGGTAGTGAGTTCTTGAAAAGGATTGGTTCGGTGTGACAAAG